>DWEI01001456.1:0-16616 GCA_018245875.1 Mysoria ambigua
ATTAAGCCTCATCTACACTTTGTATACAAGTTACATATAACGTATCTACATAATATTACTGTTGTGTGCGGTATTTGCGCCTCGAATCTAGATTGAAGCAGTGTTAAAATTCTTTTAATGTTATAGAATATCTTGTGACATTCGGTGTAGATGAAATTTGATTAACCGTTGTACTGTAACCACTATGCAGTGTGTGTGTGATACAACACGAGTGTCTGTGGCAGACCCGGGCCACGAGGCGGAGTGCCCCAGCCCGCTGGACGGCGAGCTGTGCTCCGACAACAACGCCAACTCCACGTATTCGGAACAGGAAATTAGAGAAGAGTCTCCTGTGAGTGTACTTTGTCTTTGTCGCTTTGTTTCATTAAGTACTAGGCCGGCTAGTGTAACATAATATGTTTTTGCTTGTATTTGTTGAGTAATAGTCTACTTAACACAAAAAATCATGCCCGTGTATTCTCGTTGTGGTAGACAGATTAGTATACTTACTACACTCCTGAGATTTACCTTGAAATGGTGGGCGAGTCTGTTGCCGAACATGGCGTTCCCATCACCTGAGTCTCTTTATTTATATGAAAGGAAGAAATTTTGGAGATAACCTAATATTCAATATTAGTTAATCCCTTATTACTTACTACTCAAGAATTTTGTTCATAATATATTCAGAATATTTGTTTTGGAGATAACCTGATATTCAATATTAGGTGTTTTATAGGTAAGGTATATATATTGTCACTATCTAAGCATTTTGAAGCTGTATCGATTAAAATTGTATACTTTCATCTTTATAAGTTCTCATTAGTCCAGCTCGTTGGAGTGGTCATTTTTCATTCCATATATCAAGCTTGTGTGGTAAATACAACCAACTCCTCGAATGTCATAGGACGTACGAACTGCTTATTATACAATAGCATGATACAATTACATTATCATGGATTGACAGGTCGATAGCCGTGATAGTCGTGAGCCCCTTATAATCCAGGTCTAGATTAAAAATATAGAAGTAATTTTCATAAACAATGAAAAAAAACATGTAATGGTTTATTACTTTATCAGAGCAAAGCGGGCGTGGAGTACGCGAACATCCTGCGCGTGATGGCGGGACTCAACGACGAGATCAAGGCGCTGCGCGAGCGGCTGGCCGGCGCCGCCGCCGAGGGCGAGCAGCTGCGCGCCGCGCGCGACGCGCTGCTCGCCGCCGCCGCCGACGCGCCCGCGCCCGCGCCCGACGACTCCGCCTACCGCGCGCGCATCGCCGACCTCGAGGTGCGAGCTCCCTCGCGCACACTTTACTTTAAAATTTGTTTTAAGCCAGTGTGCTCCCGAAATACTCTCGAACCGAAATAATGTTTTTGAATTGTATTGATACGAAAATAAAAAGTTCATATGAATTTCAGGCCCTGCTGTCGCAGTCGACCGTCGTGGAGGAGTCAAACCTCGCGGAGATCCAGCGGCTGGCGTCGAACGCGGCCGACATGCAGGCCGAGCTCGCCTTCCGGCCCACGCGCGCCGACGTCGAGGACCTCACCGCCGTCATCGGCTCGCTGAGGAACGACCTGCTGGCCAAGGACGAGCAGCTGAAGCGCCTGCGCGCCGCCACCCAGCGCGAACGCCGCGCCTCCGACAAGTGCGTGGCCACCTCGCGCTCGCTCGACGACCTGCCGAGCGCCGCCGAGCGCACCGACGAGGCCCTCGACGCGAAGAACATTTCCGCCGAGATCGACGAGATCTTCCGGCTCGACTACGACGAGGAGGAGGACGACACCGACTCCGCCGCCACCGAGATCAACGGCGACGAGTTCAACGAGTCCACGGACAACGCGAAGACGGAGGCCGGCGCGGTGAGCGAGTACGTGCGGCTGCACGACGACGAGCGGCTGCAGGTGACGATGCAGAACGGCTCGCTGCACGCGCTGGAGGAGGAGCTGGTGCGCGCCAAGGAGCGCTGGGCGGAGGGCTGCGCGGAGCGCGCGCGGCTGGCGGCGCAGCTGGCCGCGCTGCAGCACAAGCCGCTGCGCCTGGACCTGGGCCACCTGTTGGCGCTGGCGCTGCCGGTGCTGCTGGCGTGCCTGTACTACGCGCTGACGCCCTACATCTCCTGATTCACGGCCACGTGGGACCCGCCCGGGTACACGTAACCCCGACGACGCCCGCGACCGCGTTTCGACTCGGCTCTCGGCGTGGGACTATGTTGAAGTTCAAATTTTTTGCTCACTACCCTTATGTTTCGTGCGGTCCTCGTCGAGCCCACCTGCCGGACCCCGCAGCGCCGGCGCCGCGCGAGCCCGCCCGCGGACCGCGGTCGCCGGTCGAACACGTATCGGATCGAATCTAGATAATAGTGTAATTTAATATATATGAGAATAGATATCGGTTTATGGTCGGCCGCCGACGCGCCGCCGGGAGTTGTTATCGAATGAGTGTATTATATTAGATTCTTTCTGTATAAAGGTGTCGGTATTTTATCGATAAAATATAAATTTATTGTTGATATCTGCCATAATAAGTAACTGTACATTTTATTGTTAAGGCCTAACGACTGTCCTACGTTGTAATAAATTATTGTTGAACGAGATCTATATAAATGGATCCAGCCTCGCCGGCGGGGGCGGGGCGGACTCGCGGACTTCCCTGTTGAATATTTTAGATATCGATACTTGATAGTGTGTTCAGGAGCGCGGCGCCGCGCGCCGGGCAAGCGCGTGCGGCGGCGCGCCTGCGGTGCCGCTGCGAGGAGCAACGATCGATGAAAGTGTCTATTGAATTGTGGCCACCTACACATATCAAATGTAAATACTACTGAATGAATACGGGCGTGTCATCCCATTTCTAAATTAGCCGGCAAGATTTTTCGAATAGTTTGCATTTTTCTAGTCTTTCGAAATGAATGTAGGTTTGATTGCATGAGATTCGGAGTTGTTTAGTTTGAACGTCTAGTTTTTGTACTCGGTTTAGTGGACGGTTTTCGCGGCAGAGTGTTGGGTAGTTTTTGATATTGTAACGAGGTACTTTTTTAACGCTTTTCATAATTCGAGTCGGGCGCCTGGTTGTATGTTGGCTTCGACAAAACTGTTGCGTTGTATCGATTTAGCTGTCTGACTGTGTATCGTTCGTAATTAGAAGCGACGCGTCGCTCGCCGGAGATCGCTTTGCTCTGTGATGTGAAGGCCAATAGATAATTTTGTAACAAATTGTGTAACTAACAAATTATTATTAATGATGATGATAATAATAATAATAATTATTATTATTATACCCTTAGAATAAATGTACCTAAACCACGTTGAACCACTGTCTATATAAATATTTATTATTTTGTTGCACTAGGTTTTGTTACGTTCGATGTTTTATGTTTGCCCGTTTAAACCACCTTATTGTACATAGACTAGTATCCTGTAATCACTACGTTTAGTTTCATTACGTCGAAGACTTTTTATGTTGTATTTTATGGAGGAAAAGAGAAATAACGCATTCAGTTTGGATGTACTGATAAATTTATTGGAAATAATATTGATTTGTTTAAAATGTGTTTTATTTTACTTTCTTTAACCTTATTGTACGTAACTTAAGTTAATATTGATCAGGATTATATTAATGGTAAAGAATCAATATTTGACCTGTTTCTTGAATGTATCAAATTACACGGGAACTGAAGATTTTTTTTAGACAGTTAAATACCTTAAATACAGGTTGAATGGCTGTAACTGTCACGTAATATTAATGTCGCTTTACATGAAACCTACGGACTTGAAGCGGCCCCAAACATTATTCATAATGAAAATGAACGCGAATAAATAATCGTCGAAAGTGTATTCACATACCTGTAAGAGACCCGTAAACAGCGGATTTCGAATAAAATTATATGCACACTTTCTACTTAGCACTTGTATGCATATTTTAACTCATTATTGAGTGAAAATAATTTATTCGTGGCTATTTTGTGAAGAGCCTGGCTAATGTTCTCCGTTTGTCCTTCAAAGTACCGATCAAGCTGAATTCGTTCAGGTATTAAGATCGCATGGTGTTTATATTTCCATAGTATCGGCAAGTATTATGAAAGGTGACTGACTATCTCCGTGTATGGAGTAGCGTCCGGCAGAATAGTTTAGAATATGGTGGCGCTAGTGTCGCAAGGTTAAATTTCAGAGGAGTCAGAAGTTGGCGTAGGATAGTAGGATTTACTTTTTTGTTTCGGCTTACTAAGTAATTGAGGCTAAGTACAAAGCAGTTTCATAGACTGCTAATGAATGTTTAAAATAAGAGTGTCAATATAATTTAAAGATGTTTCTAAAGAGTTCAGTCTCATCTCCCTAGTTTTGGAGCTCTTTTAATATCATCTTTATATGTGAAAAGTTAAATGTGAGTGTTGATTTATACCTAACATATACACGTACTTAGTACTGAGCAGTATTAAAGTCTTAGTCATCTTTATACATATATATGTATGTATATGCTTTATTAAATAGGTAATGATTGCTTGACTAATACGAATGCGCTCGCAATACCTGTAAGTGGCAATAAATCTGGAACAGGAAAATTACAAATTTTGCATGTGTAAATAAATAAGAATATAATCACCAAATTCCTACTTACAATATAAATTGTTGCGAACTCTGATTAACAGAACTATTCACATAAAGTCTAACTTGTAGTTGTAAACTGTGGCGTACATTTTATGATTTGAACTTGTTAGACCTTTGTCCTGTATCAAACTTCTGGTCGATTTACTTAAATGTAATTTCGACGGTCCTGACGAGACATATAAGTTTGAAATGTCTAATATACCACTCGCATTGCTCGACATATTAAGTGTTTAGTTCAACAAAAGGCTACCAGGTAATGGTTTAAATAGCACAATACTTTATTGCGGAAACACCAGTCATAGTGTGTCACTGATACAACAATATGCAAATCGTTAAATAGAAAAAAAACTTACATATAACAATATGAAATGTCTGTAAGCATTATTAGAGCTCACAGTATTATAACAATGTTAATTTTTATATAAATTAACTTGTTATTTTCATATAACGTTTTCTTTTAAAAATAAAAATATAATTAGATTGTAACGATAACGGACCTTGAATTTCTCCTCCTTGGACCTCACTGACACCTACGAGAAACCGCACGTCGATACAACCAGCAAAGGTTCCCTTGTGACAAAGTAGCATCCCGTACACATAATAAATAAGTGGTCTATTTTTGGAAAATATGACAAGACTGTAGTTTATGCCTCTTGCCGCATCGGACCACGCGTACACCGCTATCCGGACACCGCCGATAATGGCAATTCGACGTAATTGTATTTACTGAGAGATTCGTCCTTTGTCATCGGGTTTGTGACTCATTTAAAGTTGTGGGCAGTGTAATCTGTAAGTTTTTTGTTCAGAAACAAACTATTCATAATCTATTTACAATGGGACTTTATTAATTAAAGCTAAACGTTAGTACTGTAAAAAAACGTAACTTCACGCCTGTAATCCCCGAAGAGGTAGGCACTATGGAATAGGTGGTGAGCCTGTTGACACATATCCAGACTCCGAACCACTACCAGAATTCTAATTAAATTTTCTAACAGAAAATTTTCTAATTAGAAAATATTGTAGCGTTCGACCCGGGAATCGAACCCGGGACCTCCCGATCGGCAGTCGACACTTACAACCAACACGACCAACGAGGCAGTCAAGTACTGTGTATTTTATAAATTTTGAAACAGTAGTGGATAAGAATCTTTAATATCATAAGAATGAATCATAGACACCTAGTTGCAAGATGGCATTATTATGGTGACAAGTAGGCAGCAGTCATTTAAATATTGAAAATAGAAATGTAGTAGTCACTATAACACAACAATGGTTGGGCTACTGTCCGTGTCGAGGTCCTGCTTCTTCCCTGGATACAGGGTGTCCTAAGAGGCGACTAAGCACAACGCCGGCAGATCGCGGTACGGCGTGGTTTGCTTTGAAGTCGACGCGCAAGCCCAGCGTGGGACGTACGGGCATAACCTCTTAGGAGAGGCCTGTGTTCCGCTGCGGACGCCAACAGGCTGTTGACGACGATGATGATATGACAAAAACAGATACTAATATATTAAATAGAGAAATCATTGCACGCCATCGCGTTTGGCTGTCTCGTTGGTGGACTGACGGCAAGCGTGACTGGTGATCGAGAAGAACTGTTGAGAAGATTGTTGCTATCCGGATGCTATGGAACTTTTCCAACTTAGATTAGAAATTTCTAGTAGCGTCTCGGGGTCTGGATTTGTGCCCAGTATATGATGAGCTGGTGAGCCTGTGGACGCGATATCACGCCTGTAGTCTTTAAAGTGATAGTCACAGGACCACAGGTGTAGTGAACATCCAGGTTTCATCAGTTACGTTTACCTACCCGTTTCTGGAATCGAACCCAGGACTTCCTGATTAGCAGTCGTGGTTGCAACCATTTAACCAACGAGGCAGACAATGTTAGATGTAATATACATATAGATAGGACTGTTTTTAATACTAGCGATTTGCAATCAACGTTATTATGTATTTGTACGTATTTATATATTTTAGTACTTACAAGGGAAAGTTTAAAAAGTTTAAAGTTACTGAAGGTGAAAATAACTGGCTTTTCTATGTTTTCCATTTTAAAACTTGCAGTTAATATTTTTTCTATATAATGACCGATCGGATTTTCCAAGTCACGTTTAATATCTTGTGAATGTTATGGGCCAAATAGGAACTAATATAATTATCATCTTAAACGAAATCAAATATGGAATCAAAGTGTAACAAAATATTAACGACATATAAAGGAGTTGTAGTGACATGCTTGAAATTTTAGACGTAATATTACCCCGCGCCTGTATTCTCCCAACGACGTGAAATCCACGTTTTGGCAATTAAGATAATTTTAAATTCCATGAAATTTCTCTCTCCAAAGTGGGTATTGCCCAGAATTTCTCCTGCTACGCTAGCGGGTTGAAGAAAATACTAGACAAGATTAAATAATTATAAAATAAAGTTGTATATCTTACTTATTATACCTTTAGTCAGTTTTGATTCAGCATGATTTCTAATACAGAAAAAGTACGTCTCAATCTGCTAGAAAGTCTTGGGCTGCATCTCGCTTTCCATCAGGTAATATACCAGTGAAGCCGGAGCCTATTGCTAAATAAAGAAAAAAGAAACTTTCAAAATCTTAATGCGAACAGATTTTCGTATAGAGGTTCAATTGATTTTATTCCTGAAATTTCGGTCTCCGATGCGAACCTTCTAGAAGTTTCGGTTATTTTTACGCATGTTTTGATTCTCCATATTAATTCACTTAACATCATAACATAATGAAGTACACACACGAGAGAATAAATCAGTAAGAAATTGGATTTTTTGCTGAAAAGATGGGTAAGCTAACCTTATTTTAAAGAAACCTAATTAGTGAAAGCTTAGTGAAAGTCCAATTCTAATAAAGTTATACTTTATTGCAATCTGGTTAAACTTACTTCTAATCACGATTTCTTTTTCTTAAATTACAAATAACATAATATCACCCTCGACAGCTTTTTAGTCGAGGAGTTGCTAGCGCGATCGCTGAGCGGAAAACCTTGCGTTCCAATCCTGGGTATCGACAATTAGTGGATTTTTCTAATTTAAAATTGCTACTGATGCTTGAATTTGTGCCCTATGGCAACAGGTTCTTTCTCTACTCCATAGAGGGACGTAAACGTAACTAGTGAGACGTGGGAGTGTACCACAGGTGTGTTACGTTATCACGCTTGTATTTTTAGAAAGGGACAAATAGAGGAGTTTAGTGAACTTTAATAACAAATCTCACGGCTCATAAATATTGCTTTGTCTGTATGTGAACTGGCTTCTTTAATATCATTTATTGGCAAGGGCATCGCCAAGGGGGAGAAGGCAGGGGGGGGCATCAGCCCCTCCCTAGAGATTCGGAAAAGTTGCCAAATGTAAAGCAAGAGTTCGTGTAGCTTTATATGGTTATATATCATTGTTATTACAAACGCCGCAGATTACTTAAAGAAGGCTTATACTACATGTGAAAAGCATCATGTGCTCTCGACTTACCTACAATTCATACTTTTCTCATTCTCCATTACATTTGCCAACTGCTGGGTCATCGGCTCATAACGCCTTTGCCTATTGGTATAAGTATTATCAAACAACTATCTGTAAAATGTCTGAAGACCTGATGATTTAAGACTTAGGTATCACATCTGCCTTATTGTTACTAAGGTATTGTAAGCCAAAAATTAACGAATTCTTTCTTTCTTTCTTTTTCCTATTGGCCCTGTAGCTCGGAACCAGAAAACGGGCGGGCTACGGCACCTTCTGCCTGTCGTAATTTGTGGCTAAGAGAAGTGTTCTGGGGTTGCAGACGAGCGGAGGGAAAGCTCGAGCTAACAATTCTATTCGCGCAGAGAACTGCCACCGCGGGGCTATTGGTGCAGTCAAACTTCGTCATTACTCGTTACCTTTACCAAGGTAACGAGTACTTTTTGTTGTTATATAGTTCATAAATGTTATATAGTTGAGAAGATAATATGTTAAACTCGTCTTTCTTATAAGTCGTTTTGGTTTTATTCAATACAGAAAAAATTCATTTAATTAAATGTATATAGCACATTTAACAACTGTTATATAGCAGCCTATATGTAGGCCTATATTTTTATATAAGAATAAAATATATAACAACGTCTGTTATAAGACAAACGGATTACTTTGTTATATTGTGTTCAGTTTATTCAGAGTAAAACCTACAAGAATGCCACGTACATGAAGCAAGCTAGGTCTCTAAGCATGCATATATTTGGCACCTGGTGTTCTCTGCCCACCCCGCAAGGGACCTGTGATGATATAATTATAATAGTAAATAAAACTAAATAACTATACAAAGGTTTAAATATTGAATAAAGTGTAAAAAGTAAACATTTATAAACACAAAACTCACAACATTATAGCTGTGTATTTATTATGACTCTCGAATCAGCGGTCCATCCTTAATTATTCCGTAATTACATATTTTTTAATGAGATACAGATGTTGGGCTGGTTACAGGTTGTATTAAACACAAAAACAGGTTTTGACGCGATGATTCGGCGAATAGAGAAATAGGCCTAACGTATACGGCTGGTAAAATTTCCTGCGACGGATATCAACTTAATAAAAGAAATACTATATAAAAGACACTTTTATAAAATAAAAAAAAAATTAATAGCTACATAGTAGACAGAGCAGGGTTATTTGACATTACTATTTACCTATTTTAAATAATATGTAAAAATAATTCGTTTTACGAGTATTGAACTAGATTTTTTTATGATGTTATCTTATTGTCGAAAGCAAATGGTTTACCTCTATTATGATTTTTATGCACTCAATGTATTTATTCTATTTATTGGCTACATGTTTATATTACAGAAATATTTAGAAATTTGGGAAATAAATATATGTACCTAAATCTCTACAATTTCTATGCGAGAAGTGGCAAGCGTCTTTTTCTAATTCGTAGTCTACATAATTAGCTTTTACTTCATTAAAAATGTTATATTATTAACATCTTAAGTAATTAAACAATATAGAAGTAGTAATATACAAATTATAATGCACAACTGATAACAATGCAAATATCAAAATGAAAAGAAAAAATAGAAATTTGAATTTATTAATCTAGTTGTTAAATGCTTGAGAAAGTCTTCCGGCGATTGCTTTTCTTTCCCTAACATCGTCGTGGTGTTGAGACGTGGAGACGTAACGCCGAATATACGTATAAGCGATACAAACGGACGAAGATCCCACCGACCCCTCAATGTCGGCCGAGCTGGGAAGTTCGTCCGGGCGTAGCACTTGATACTCTTCTTCACTCTTCTCTCTTCGCTAACTATAGCTCGCTCTTCTTTCTTCAAGCGTTTTCGCTTCCACGTTTTTCCTTCTGTGCTTTTCTTCCGATCGTACCAGTTAGGTAACTGAAAGTATTTTCATTTATACAGGAATATAATATAAATGTATAAATAAATATAACACTATAATATGATATTAAAGTTATAATTTTTCCCGATTGTAATAATGGCTAAGAGAATTTCATAAAACTAGATCACATTATGTATTTATTTAACTGTGTAAATATTAATTGTTAACGTTCACAAATATTGTAAAGCATTTCGTTTATGATGACATATGTGTATTTTGTTAGTTATCCATGTAGGTGTATGCCTATCAAATTATAACGGTTTAATGCATGCTAACAGAAATGAATGACATTCAAACACAATGCATTGAATTCAAGTGATCTACATTTCTCAAACACTCATATAAGGTAATAAAAATGGTTTATAAAGCATATAAAAAAAATTAACGCGAAAATAAGAAATAAATAAAGATTTCACCTGTAACTTAGAGCAGATTACAAATAATTAACGTGTCTTCAGTGCGGAGTCGGAGCGGGTGAAACAGCGCTGCCTTCCGTCGACCTTCACTTGGTGCGACGCGAGCGAGTGAGCGATTGTCTGAGGAGCGCGGCGCCGGCGTCGGCGGTGAACGAACTCACCTTGACAAATGCAGCATTTGGCATTGTTCGCGGGAAAACCGGCGGCCTTGCGCGCACCGCCGCCGCGCGCGCCGACCAATGGCGTGCCTTCGCGCCACAGCCTGCGCCCGTTTTGGCGGGAACCACTCGTCTCGATGTTGTTCACCAATATGCGCGGCGGCGAGGCGCGCGCGTCGCCTCGCGCCCTCCTCGCGCTCTCTTCGGTTGCCGCGTGCCATTCTTTCAGCTTCGCGTCGAGATGTACGGCTTGAAGCTAGTTGTGACCACGCGCCTTTCCTACTCGGTACCAATGAAATATGTAAAACATGGTTGTTCAAAATTATTATATTGTTCTGAAATCACATATCTTCAATTATTCGCTTCATTGTTGAAATGATTAAATGTAAGCATTAATAACATTGACTTAATATAGAGTAGATAGCAATTTGAAAAATAATGGAATATATAATTGTTTGTTTAATGCTGAAACATTAGAATTAACAATTTAAGAAACTTCTTGATAATAAAGAAAATTAAATCCTGCAGTCAGTTACAGCATTTTTACAACATCTACCAAACAACGGATAATATTATACAGTTCATGAGAACGTCGATCACCGACTCGCCGTGTACTAAAGTGAGTGTGTTGGTGGTAGCGGTAATTATCCGTTTTATTAACAAAATGGCGGATGCAACTTGGGATGTGACGTAAGCGCGCCTTGCGCCGATTGCGCGAGCGCCCCCGCCACTGTCGCTTCATGGAAATCCGATACGCGGCAAACTCTATCGTCGCTTAAATACACAGCTTTTTCTACATATATTAGGTACATGATATATTAGGTACATGATATATTAGGTACATGATTATGAAGTCAACGCGGCTATGATTACCGTTTGAACAAAATTTATTTATTATATTCCCATACAGATTGTTGAAGGTATTTTTTAATACTTAATGGAAACTAACTTCAAGAGTTTAAAAGTGTATAACCGAATAAAACGGTTAACTTTTAAACCAATTATTAATAATTAAACCCAACTAAAGCACCATGAAGAGACGCAATTGTATCTATTTTCATATCAGTTAGAATTAACTGTATTTACACAAGGTTAATTTAACAATACCGTTCCTAATGAAATCTTTTCCAAAAACGAAAAAACCCAACTTCACGCCTGTAATTCCCGAAGAGGTAGGCAGAGAAATGCAGGACACACCCACGTTTCTCCGGTTACGTTTACGTCCCACTATGTAATAGGTGGTGAGCCTATTGACATGCATCGGGCACATATTCAGACTCTGAACCACTACCAGAATTCTAATTAAATTTTCTAGTAGATATTTTTAAATTATAAATTTTTTTATAGTGTCCGACCCGGGAATTAAACTTGGGACCTCCCGATCGGCAGTCACACTTGCAACCAACACGACCAACGAGGCAGTCATATATAACTTTATAATTTATAAACGTAATATAATGCTAGTATATATTATCATATATGTCCCAACATGGAATAGAGGGTATGTGTATTCAGCATATTTTCATACAACGGGCAAATTCAGACAAATATAACCCAAATTCAGACAAATATAACCCAAATATAACAGAAAATATAAAGGATAATGTTCAACAATTTTTTCAAGTATTCGGAGTATTGATTATAAATATCAATGTTTATTATAATAGTAAAGCATTCTTTTAAATATTCATAAAAAGTCAAATTACAGTACAAATTATTATAGATAAATAATATCGATTGATATGTAGAAGTTATCTTTGCCGAAACTTTTTTTAATTGCGGCACAAATAAATAATTATTGTTAAAACGTATGGCTTTTATAACATAACTCAATATTTGAAAAGTCAAGTCAACGCATTTCCGAGAGAACCATTGAAAATATTTTTTTTGGCATGTATTCAAATTGGATTTTTGTATTATTCCAACTGATCTAAATTCAATGAATGTTCTAAATTGAAATTACGCCACTGAGTAAGTGAGCAAATGAGTCACACGAATACGTTCGGTGAGATAGGCTGTTGCTTGCATTATATGATCAATCAGGTCTGTTCTGTTCAATTGTCCGGTAAATGTAAAATAAAATGCCGTTAATATTGTCACTTTAAGGTTACTTCTGAATGTAAAACATTTAATTTTGTAAAACTCAGAAATGATACAGTTTAAAAATATGTTTAATTTTTACACACTACGAATCTTAATTATTTTAATTCTATAATATTTTCCTAAAAAGCAGATATATATGCAAAAAATAACACATGAGAATAAATACAAAATATTGATATTTGAAAATTAGGATATTTACTAAAACGAAAAGTAAAATTTTTCTTCAGTTCCATTAAGAATATTAAATGATCTCTAAAATTATCTTCTGTTATACATATTGTTACATTATATTTCCCTTCAGGGAAGGTATATGTCGAGGATTGAACTACAATAGGCTAGGTTAGGTCAGGTTAGGCAATTGGCTGATAAATATTATAATATAGACTTGTCGAACTCGATTCTCGATTATAAAAGCAATTTTATTAGGTGAAAATAACAAAAAAGTGTTCTTAAAATATTTATAAATACCTTTTTTTTTAAAAACTTAGCTGCAAAGGAATACAATTACTATTAATAATAAGTAATTACTTAACAAATAAATATAATTATTAACAATACTAACAATACGATTTTTTATATAGTAACGACTATATAAAAATTCTAATAATTATTTCAATAAAATATTTACAACTCATGCTGAAACAGTGTGTGTGTTTGTGTCAATGTTAAAATTATACGAAACCTCAAAACCTTAAACCACGCAATGACAGTCCTATACAGCATTCACTGTTTATGTATACAATACAAATGAAAATGTGCAAAATAATACTCTTCACTTCTTATATGTTGTATTTTAGGCCTACGTCACACTATAGGGTGCTACGGCGTAGCATGGCTCGACACCAATGAACCATAACGTAGACACCATGCGTTATGGTAACACGAATATATTGATATATATTTCTCAAGATTCGAGAGCTACTTCTTCAGTTCGTATGCGGTGAATAATGAAACTAAACATATATATTTCATATACGTATGTACAGTAGTCTCAAGTTAAAAAAAAGAAATAATACTTTTCTTATTTTTTATTTATACCTTTGTTCTTATACAATATTTCAAATAGAAGATTACACGGGCGTACCTAATAATAACATTCTCTGCCAGTCAGCTCTGGCTGATCGAGAAAACATGTGTTACGTGCATACAATATCATACATTCTTAATATAACATTTTTTTCACAGCTTGTGTTTTTTAGAAACTATGACCCTCGGATTAATGATTCAACTAAACATTTTGTTAACAGCAATGTGATCTGTGAGCAACTTGATCCAACCATGTGATCATCCAATTTTAAGGAGAGTTATCGACTACTAGATGCACTGCTAGTACTAGCAACTTACACTAAGATATACTAGCAATCATATTTCGATCTTTCTCTTAATCGTTGGTTGCCCGTCGTTACATACGTCTATAGGCTGCAGTCATGTCAGAATTCTGTTTGCTCGTTTATTAATCGATGTATTTGAATTTCAGGTAACTGTTCGAATTTTAAAATCACTTGCCGCATATAATTACACTACGAAAGCTTTGTGTTTAAAAGTACCATTATTTAAATTTATATCATACGATTTATCTTCAAAATTTTTTGTTAGCTGTTCTTTAAACTGCATTAATCAAACTGCATCGGATACGGATGACGGGTCGTCCGAATACGGCGAACCGGTAATCTTTTGGGTTGCCGATTTCGAGCGAAACCGAGGGTTAGAGATCCTAATTAATGCAATCATTTTTGAATTGTATATATTTTTTTTATTTTTAGCTTTTGTAAATCTGATTTCTATTATGGTCATTTTGTTAATATTATATAATTATGAAAATTGTAGAAAAAATAATGCAATATTATTTTAAAGTTAAACTTATTAAGATCAAAAATATGAAAACATTGATTAATTTTTAAACGATTGTTCGTATATCTGGTTGTAATTTTCCTTAACTCTTCTACTCGATAACATTAATGCCACAGAAAATTTATTTTAATGACGTAAAGCTGAGTTCTAATAATGAAAAATATGCAAATAAAGATTATCGTTTTAGAAAACATCTGTGACTCATTTTGTCAGAGAGACGTTAAACTCTTAAACACGTAGATCTAAATAACATGTAAATATAAAAAATACAGTTTGACGTTGATAGCTTTTTTTAAAAAACATGAAACTTCTGTATTTATTCAATTAAATTATTAAAATGATTTAAGTAATTAAATTAATTGACTCCCTCATTGGTCCTAAGCGGAACTACTGATCGGGAGATCCTGGGTTCAAACCCTAGGTCGGGCACATGAGGACTTTTCTAATTTAGATTTTTTATTAATAGCTCGGAGTCGAAAATTTTTCCCGCTGAATGTCAATAGGCCCACCAATTTTTATTCCATAGTACATCGTAAATGTATCGGATGAAACGTGGAAGTGTACTACTTTCCTCTGTCTACGTCTTCTGGGATTACAAGCGTGATGTATCGTAAATTATTTACATTTCGCTTACGTGATAAGCCGAAAACACCAAGTGCTCAATATCTCTATCTTTATACACCTAACGGACTTCTGGTATCCTTTGTTATTTTAAACTAGCAAATATAATTTATGTCTTATGTTTAGACGTTAAATCATTAAACACAAATTATTATAAGATATTCACGAGTGCTTCGATTGTAACGATAACGAAGTATTTGAAATAAATGAGGAGTTGCAGTGACATATATGTACTTAAAGTAATGATTTCGGGGCAATAAATTCAGACGGCGGCCGGCCGCGGGGGCCCGGCGAGGGCCTGACTCACTCGTCATTAGCCCGCTACGCGTCATTCCGCCATTATGTTTTACGACACTTTTTATACCATCCCTACATTCCTCCGAACATTTATTTCGACTGATAATTTCTTTAATGTTACATAATTGCGTCATAAATGGAATGGCTTGTGTGTTTAATGCGATACACCTGGCACAAATCCCGACTTCGAGTCAGTACTAGAAAATCAATGTTAAAATTATCCAATAATTCCCGACCCGGGATTCCAATCCGGGACCTCTCGATCGACAGTCGTGCTTGCAACCACCACGACCAACGAGGCGCTCATTTAGTTTCAAACGATGTTATCTCCAATCGCTACCAGTACCATTACCGAATTGAAACGTCACGAGATTCAAACCAGGCTAACATTCAAATTCTCAGAAATGAATTCCAAAAATTTGAATGTCTCATTGACCTGTATGATGTGCGTCCTTCCGTTTATTCAACTCGCCATTATCATTCACCGCACGGACATTGATTGAGTCGAATCATTTCGTATGCTCTCGCCATGGCGGCGGCGCGGGGCGCCGTATTTTCGTGTCATTGTTCCGTATCACAATAGGAACCAATAAACATTTTATAGATTATTTGATGACTGAGATTTTAGGCAATTTTAGTAAAAGAGAAAGTTTGTGTTTGCTTCTATGTTTAAATTTGTCATATTTGTTACGTACGCACCGTGGTGGCTGCTCAGTTTTATTACTTCGTGATCTGTGGCCATCTGAAAGAAATAGTTTGAATTATCAATCTCAATGAAACTCTGAGGTCTCACGTATTTATTCCTATTTTGAATAAAGCGCTATGTGTACGTAGGTTTGAAAAAATATTAAATGTGTATAATATGGTCTGGACAACGAGGTACTGGTATCGATTAGAATTCACAGTTGTACGTATAAACACGGTATCCATTACATCCAAACATCATTTCTATATCCATGTACCTTGTATCTATATCTGTGGTATACTGACATGTATAAATAATCTCTATGAAATCCTTTTGAATACGAATAAACAGCAAATAATATTGACTGTTATAAAATAGACTAGTTATTGTGAAAATGATCTAGATCCATTTAATTTGTTCGAGAGCCGCCAATTATTCAAACGTAACTTAAACGTAACTTCACGCCTGTAATCCCCGAAGGGGTAGGCAGAGGAATGCAGAACATTCCCACGAT
>DWEI01001457.1:0-16610 GCA_018245875.1 Mysoria ambigua
GAGGTCTTTTCCAGTAGAATATGCTGAAAAACTAGTGGAAAGTATGCCTCTACGGTGCCAGGCCATAATCGATAATGGAGGAGGTTGGACTTATTACTGAGGTAATCGCATGAAGAATTGACGATCAAATAATCAATAAATGTGAGCATTTTTTAAAAATCTATTACTGTTATTATTCAATAGAGTCCACGCTCTTATGTAACAGACTGTATTTATATAAATTATAGCTCCGTCTGTAATGACCCACAGAGTATACATAAACATGTAGTCGTAAACTGTTGGCAAGTTCACCTAAAATGAAATAACATCAATAGTCATTTCATCGCATATTTCAAAACGTATGTAACAATATGGTTGTAAATCACATCAGTGTCAAGTAAATACAATTTTCATAGTTTATGACTTATTGTTATTCACGCTGAAGATCGGAACTTTTAGCTTTAGAGCTGATTAACTTTTAGCTTTAGAGATGAGAACGGTGATTTCAAAATATTGTTTCCATAGCTATTAATAACAAGATGTAGCTCTCAATATAGGCAGGTGTAGCCCGAATCGGGGATATTTGGACGAATCGCTCAAATGTCGGACGTAGACGCATTGTCCGAAGGCCGGGTCGTGCGCTCAGTAACGCTAGCAATGCGGCTGGGTCGGCTGTACCATACATTCTCTTACAACTCCCCCCTTAGGTACACGAATGTTGTATATAATTTACTAGGGCCTGGATAATTTCAATGTAAAAAGATTAGTGGCGCCTAGGCTTGTATTAATGACAAATTTTTAAAAATGTATCTGAAACTAAGAAGGCCATGTATTCAGATAGTGATAAATGTGCTAGAACCAATGGGTATGTCAGGGTGGAAATATTGGGTACGCTGTACTCCAGACCTTGTCCGTCAATGACCTGGTGTGAAAATAGTTGAATTAATTTAATTTGTTTCATTTTTACATTTCTATTTCTTAGCATTTCATAATTTTGATTACTTTTATAAAAATTGCATATTACTTCAGTGTAATAAAATACATAAATGAAAAAAAACTAAGTGACTCATAGAAATCAAGGCCTGAAGCACTCTCCAATCAATTTTGCAAAGCCTGGGGATTCACAATTAAATATGCTTAACAAACCGTGCTTGGTTACTATTAAGAAGTGAGCTTCACGAGCAAGGCCTTTAGACTAAAAACGAATATTTGATTAAATAATGAATGTACAGATTTTATCTTTCATTTTAAAGTGAATTAAGTATACTTAATTATAAAGATGAGGATAGGATTCGTCACTTTGTAATAAATTATAATTTAAACTGTTAGAAATGAAATATGTAGTATGTATGAACGTGTTTAGTTTGTATTTTAGATATTTTTTAAATTTTTATGTATGTACATAGTATCATCACGCTAGTTTGTGCGCAATAGATATATAAATTAAACCGTGTATATGTAAAAGCAAAGCGTGACTTTGACTAAGTATATAACACAAAAGATAAAATATCAATAAATTGCTTAAAACCGCAATCGGTACCGATAACGCCATCTGTTGACGCACGTAGGGACCCAGTCGTAGCGCGGTAGAAAGTCGTAGCGTTTCGTAGTGCCGTAGCAGGCTTACCTAACAGGTTGACGTCCATCGCCCTGCGAATCACCGAGAACGGCACCCACTCCAGCTCGCCGAGCGCACACCACGATTCGCAGTTCACTATCGCCCACAGACCTTGAGCGCCCTCTGGCAGGTGGTCGACGATGTACAACGATGCCGATAAAATCTGAAAAGATTATGCCGCTTAGTAAATGGTACTAAAAATTGCCACTAGAGATCCTTACTTGTCGCTTTCATAATATTTAATTAATGAACTTGTAAACTGAAAGTCAATCAATATTAGACTATTTATATATTACATAATGAGATTTATATTTTTAGAAGGACCCTGAGCTAATTTAGTTTGGCTTCTTAAAATAACATTAATACGTAGTTAGACATCGCATAAGTATACGTGGCAATAATGACGTAGCTCGAATTAATTTCAGATTGCAAGGATATCCCCTTGCGTCAGCACTCACGCCCACCCCGTTCGAAAAACGAGAGATTTCTTCAATTGTAATGCGTAATTTTTAATAAAATATTTCCGACAAAGTTATAGTCCATGTCAAGAGGAGTGATAGGAACAAAGAAATGAGTAATTTGGTAATAATTTTTAACAGGAAAAAAACTTGGAAATACATCGTAAATTATTATAAACATATTGTATTATATGATAATATGTTAGTGTTGTGCAAAGAATCACGTGGTATACCTAAACAAGTAACAAGCAAATCAGTTGCCTCTGTTGTATAGAACTAAAGGATAACATAACTGATAGCAGTAAAACTAAATGTATCTCATTCTTTACCAAAAATGTAAAACAAGTAAAAACCACTGCATAGTCGGTCGTCGTGTGACTATCTCGTTGGTCGTGTTGGTGGCAAGTGCGACCGCCGATCAGGAGGTGTGGGGTTTGATTCCCAGGTCGAACACTACAAAATAAATTCTAATTTATATTTTCTAGTAGTGATTCGGAGTCTGGATTTGTGCCCGATGCATGGCAATAGGCTCACCACCTATTCAATAGCGGGACATAAACGTAGCTGGTGAAATATAAGAGTGTTCTGCATTTCTTTACCTACCTCTTCGGAGATTATAGGCGTGAAGTGACGTTTAAGTAAAAACTAGGATTCTAATGAACAATGGTACTAGAAATGATCAATAAGACTGTTTTTGTATGTATTACATTAGATGCTAAGCTAAAATGGGGTTCACGTTATCTGGCAAATTTAGTATTACGTCTTATGTTGTTAAGAAGATTCGTCAACTGACCGATTAGTTTACTTCTGCTACTTTCATATTATTATTAGACCGCGCGATAAGTTTACTTTAGCTACTTTCATAGCGTCGTACAGTCTTCTCCACGGGAGCGGTCCGCTGACATAGACTCCATTTTTTTGCTCCAGAAACGGGCTATTCGAGCTATCCACGTGACTTGTCCTAGGGAGTCACTACGAAACACATACATAAGCACACATATACTTACACTACACTCATAATATATTCATGATAACCTGATGTATATTCACAAAAGTCCTAGTAAATTATTATAGAAAAAATGTGATTTCCATTGACCAAATTTATGAAATAAAAAAAAAAACTTGCAGTGTTGACTATTAGGCTCCATAAGTGCATTATATCAAAAAGCTAATACTCGACTGCAGAATATATGCAAGACATAGACGTTTGGAAATTAGTTGCTGTAATTTTGAGACTTAAAATTGTAAATGTTAAATAATTACAAACAAAAGACCACCCCACTGAGTTTCTTGTTACTTCTTCTCAGTTGTGGGCGCGGTCCGAACTAACCTAAACTGATCTATAATGACGTTTATATGTGATTGCAAATCCTATATAAATAAATGTTATTAACTTTGACTTTAATAAGCTACACTAAGAAATTCTCCCTGTCCTCGCTTAAACCCTCTATAGTTTATGGCATCCATACAAAGTTAAACGAAGATACCGTATCGTCCTGACCAATTGGCTGAATTCCTCATAAAACACAATATTACTAATAACGAAACTCAATTTATATTTCTTTGGCGCCTATTTCATTTCAATAATGAAATACGCCACGGAATAAAATGGCGAAAGACAGAGGTATAATTTAATAAATAGCAAGCTAAGTAAGATGGAATATATTTTTTCAGAACTTTACGTTACGCCGGTAGCCACAGAGGTCCCAAGTAACACGCGCCCGGCGACGTGGGCGGCGGCGCGGCCTCGTAATTGCAAGATTCGCTTTTTCTTCCCCGGCACCACTTATTTTTGCGTACAACCACAAATTGGTGTTCGCTGGGAGCGGTACATGTACTCCTATATTCATTTACAAAGACTTCATTAAGCTTGATAACATTTTTATGGATTAGAACAAAAACTATTCATTTTGCTCGTATTTATTTTTCTATTTCGCTCTACCGCTAATACTTCTTTATAATTACAGCAAAGATTTTGAAGATAAAAACGATGAGCCTTTAACGAGTAAATTGCTGTCTTTTCATAAATAACTCTTCACAAATATTAATGATGATGGGTTCAGCGCTGTGGCGCTACATGGCATGGTGCGATATATTACATGGTGCGTGTTACGCAGCCATATTCGACAGTACCTGAGTTTCCGAGGTCACATCCAGCTGCAGCGTGTGCAGCCGGCCGGAGCAGTCCTCTTTCAACATGTCGGCGTCGATGTTGCCCGCCTTGCTCTGGAAGCCGGCGAACACGTGGTAGCCCAAGTCATCGAGCCTCCTCGCCAACGCGTTGCCCAGCACGTTGTCGCACCCAGTCACCAACACCGCTTTACCCGCCGCCGTCACCTGTCGTACAAATTCGGTTATTAATAATGATAATAATGTAGCACACAAACGTAACTTCGCGCCTGTAATCCCCGAACAGGTAGGCAGAGGAATGCAGGACACTCCCACGTTTCGCCGGTTACGTTTACGTCCCACTATGTAATAGGTGGTGAGCCTATTGCCATGCATCAAGCACATATCCAGACTCTGAATCACTACTAGAAAATCGAAATTAGAAAACACTGTAGTGTTCGACTCGGGAATCGAATCCGGAACCACCCGACCGGCAGTCGCACTTGCATCCAACACAACCAACGAGGATAACGTGGCATACACATTCGGTAATTAACAATAATAATGTATCTTACATATTTTTTAATCATCGATAATAATAATAATACATAAGCCAACATTAATCGCCCTGTTATTTTCTCTAAAACGCAACACAAGCGGTCAATTGACAGAAACCCACAAAGAACAACAAATGAAGGAGGAAAAATGGACGCAACTCTATTTCCTTATTACCCTCATAACATATTAATGCAAAGTACATGCACACGTATATATAATTGAATATTTTTTATACACAACTTATAATGACACTCTGTTACAAAAATAGGAAGATAATCGTAGCCTATCGACAGCAATCGGCTGAGCTGGTACCTTCGCTGCCGATTTAACCCGTAAGCGGCAAAATGAAGTTTTCGTTGAAAATAGACGCCGACAGGTTGATTGATGTCGGTTATAATAAATGCTGAGTGAATATTTTATTCAGGCCCTGGTAGCAACCAGCTCCCCGTGCGTGACGTAGTGACACTCGAGGTTAACTATTTCAGTTACCTCACTATTAATACTTGAGTGTACAATTAACGCGTCGTTTTGAATCAAATCAAAGACCAAATCAAAGAATAATTTGCATGGTGTGTAACATTAACGTCAATTTTAATTTTTGTATTGAAATTAAATGTCTCCCTTATATTCCTTATTATCTGTCGTTTCTAATAAAATGCTGTAAGATTTATAGGTAACAGATTCATTCATTTTTATGTAAAAAGTCTATAAGTGTGTCCGCGCATGTTAGGCTTGCCTCTATTAAACATATTGTAGAAAATGGGATATTGTATGAAATGGGCGGTGGGATGCTGCTACACGCGTAAACGTAAAATGAAAGCTCACAAGAATATATCCATACGTGCAGTTTTATCGAGTGTCCGTACCTATTCTGCGGTGGAGATCGTTAACCTATTTTTAAATTGGACTTTCGAACGGTACGGGTGACGCGAGCGACCGCGCCGAGGCGACGTCGGCACTTGTCGACAATTGTCGAATAGAAATCTATGTGAGCTATCGACGTAGCTTTAATTGCATTTTTGATAAACAATGATATTAACTTGATATTAAATTAGTCTAAGCGGGTATTTGTAACATTCGTTTGTAAATAATGCATCAACTTCGCATGTGGTGAACAGAACCGAGTCACCAGTATGTAGGCGTTGGTTTTACTAATTATTTTATAATACAATCATGATATTAGATGACAGCGACTTTGTAAATATTTTTTATTAAAGATTTTTTATATGATACTAAAAATACTTTCTCTCGTCTGTCCTTAAGTCAAAGGGCAAATAATGGAACAAAACTAAGCTCTAAATAAATATAATGTTAATGCTTTAAAACATAACTTCGAAACTCATTAAATCCCTAAGCTCATCATATTGAAGCACTATGTCGATTATGTCGCTGATTAAATGTACAATTAAGGCTTGTTTCGAACTGAGTTATAGCTATTGAGCCAACAAATTCTAATTCCCGTTGAGTAACATAATTACTACTGAAGTCCCCACCGGTACTCATCGGTTACAATACAAGAGAGATTCGAAAAACGGCAATTTACTCTACAATAAAATTATCTTTTAATCTGGCTATAGAGTCGAAGTTCGTTTCTTGTAATGTTATTATTCAATTTTGACTGAGCAATTTAAACTGAGTAAAAAATAAAAGAGTCGAAAAAAACAAATATGATCAGACTGTGAATAGTGAATTTAAAGTGACGAATTAAATCTGGTGAATATGTTCAATATAATTACAAAATTATATTTATTTTAATATTTCTGTATATATTTTGAAAACGTTATATGAAATTTTGATGCTAAACACATTTGTATTGAAAATATAATGTGGGTGTAATTCGTTATAACAATGTAAAGTCGGCCGAGGAACGTCGGCTGTGTTTCTGAAACGCCCATCAAAATGGGCGACATTGTTTTGACAGGTGCAACGTGAACGATGCGTCAGTGTAAAATAGTTTTTAACAGAAAAGAAATCATCGGAATCATCTCGCGGTGATACAGTGCTGTGGCGTCTAAAATTATCCGCGCGGTCATCAATATATGTTCACCGGACGTTAATGCGATCTGAAATAACAAAAGCAAAACAAAAAGAATTCGCGGCTTTTGTATAAAACGAACGACAATGATCTGTAACAACGACAGTACTGTGAGTGCGAACGATCAAACGAGGACAGACTGTGGTCGGCGCGCGCTGTACGACGGTCCGGTCTTGATTACTGTCCGACGGCGTATTGTGTAATGGAGCAGCGTCACCAATTATCTGTACGCCCGTCAGCAAGTTAAAAAAAAAGTACGAGCTATAAAAATAAAGGTGAATTGTGGGACGTAACTCATTATGATCCGAAATGTTATTTGTACAAGAATTTTGTGCAGAGTACACTTTTTTTTAGAAACATTCAATTGGATTTACTTTTACTGTGTGGGAGGCGAAATTCCTTTGTTTAGCCAATGTTTATTACATATTTATAAGTGAAACATTAATGATTATTAATGTAACAATAGCTTTGCTCCCTGTCTCGTACATCTACAGAGTATCACACACGTGATTATTTGTACGAAATCTAGGTTTAAAAGAAATCAGGGCTAAATGGTGAAAGTTGCGAATGTTTAATTCGGATGTTACAATGTATAACTGCCACGTATAAAATAAAAAGTACTACCTAATGGGCGTTAAAGTAATAAATTACCCAGAGAATATAAGCAGTGGTCAGATGCAAGTTATAAAAAAGCTTGGCATGGGTATATTTTAATACTTTTATAACGAGCCTGTCTTGTTGGTTGTGTTGGTTGCAAGCGCAACTGCAACTATTATATTTTCTAACTTAGATTTTCCAATAGTGACACGGTGTCTGGATGTGCCCGGTGTAGACCTTCAGGTTCACCCTATTTACCCGACACTTATACCACAGCGGGCCGCGGGTTGCGAGCTCGACTCCCACCCAGAACAAATATTTGTGTGTTGAGCACAATTATTTGTTCTGTTTCTGGTTACAAAAACATATCTATTAGCATACATTGATTGGTATGTACGTATATATGTATTATGTATCGGCCATCCGGTAACAGTAATAAAGCTCTCTTCAGACTTCGTTGGCATCGAATGGCCCCGGTTAAAGAGACGTAGGTACGCCACATCATGTACCCTCACAGTCACAACCAACGAGGCGGTCAATAATTATTGTTTTGTTATTAGTTGCACCACATCCACTGCAGCATTCATATTATATGAATAGCCGACGTAGAGCTGGACGTGTAGCGTCTGTAGGACGTGTGGCCCTAGTTATGATGGCCGCATGTGGTAAAAGTAGTCCCTACTATTTAAGTACTTAAATGTGAACAAGCTCACAATACACTTCACTTAAATAACTTCCCAGACATTTTCAAACTAGTGTAATGATATAAGTTTATTTAAATTTGCTAAATACATTCCGCAACATGCACTCCGTAGTTCGAAACATTATAAATATAACTGAAATACTTAAACGCTTGGCTTGGCTTGGCTTTAAATGTAATGATGGCTTTAAATGTAAATCAGTCTGCAAAGTGCACTGTTGATGTATGATGAGGAGCGTCCCGGTGTGTGTGAAGTTACTTCGTATAAATACACACTAGAACACGGCGCGTGGTTCATTTGCGATTTATATTAGGTATGTTCCTTGTTCTAGCGGACACTGTCCACACACGAATAGATTTAAATGATAACTATGTACTTTAAACTTTATTTTAACAAATCGTGTGTAAATTAAAATCAAATATTTAATAACATTGAACGATATGAGCTGCAATAGTTAATAAAAATTTGTTTAAAATAGAAATGACAAAACCCACTGCATGAGACGGGGAACCTGTGCGATTTTTAGTCTCTACATAGAGCCCGTGTCGGGGATTCAGAAAGAAATTCAACCATATCATTTTGGTATCATGTTGGTTGGAATACTTCGATGTTCGCCTCGTACTGCACACTACCTGTGTCGAGGTTGGCAAAGAAAACATCACCGAATACATGACGGGGTACCAGGGTGTCGTGAGAGGTGACTAAACTCGGCGCTAGCTGATTGCAGTATTCCGCCTTTACCTAGGAACGGGTGAACGCCCTGGCGGCGATAGGCGGAGCCGCCGAAGTAAGCATAAGCGTTCACAAAATTCAGCTGTTAGACGATTCGGAGAGCGCACAGGCGTCTTAATGGGTGCCAATCGAACACAACCCGCTGTTACGCGGCGCGCTCGTGGCGTGCGGGAAGCCACACGTCACTTGAGCAATCATATCTGCCACTAAGATTACTCTAGGTAACTATTTGAATTTGAATCGAAAATGTAATTAACCCGTCAGTTCGCCATAGACTCGAGTTAGCCTCAGCGGTGTGGTGACCAACCTTTATAGCGTACACACAGCGTATTGAAAGAGCACATTGATTAAATATTAGTTCGAAATTAATTCACTCTGTACCTGGCACTGGTTATTAAATATTATGTTTCTGAAGAAACCCAAATGCACACAAAACCCGAGTAATATATAATATAGTGGCGTGTTTCAAAGCCTAACACTTCATATTCCGTACCGCTATCCACGTTATTCCATAACCAACATCTGTTTCATTTCATTAGGCACGACTAAATATCCTTAATTGCTTGCCTCTCTCAAAAAAATTCTGCTGATTTGCTGCTGAGCAAGCGTATCAATTTTAAAAAATGACATTTTTAATGACACATGCACAGTTAATTTTAAATCTATCATCATGTATATACTGTTCCAGTATGCTCGAATGTTGTGTACACGCCTCTACGCTTACCCGTAATCGGCATGCATGCCAGTGAAAACTACCGTTATGTACCTGTTTAGTTAAAATTTTTATACGCTATACCATTGGTCTATTTTTAATATGGAAATAAATAACAACATCTGAAAAAAGAAATAAGCGAAAGCCTATATAACATCGTTGTTCACAATGTGTAAGAATGGCGTGCAAACCTTGGTAACTAACGAAGCGGTAGTCAGTGAGTCAGCTACTCCACCTTTCATCAGTCACCTTTACGTTACGTTATGGAACGTATGGAGAGAAAAACGGAGAGCAATTTCTCATTATTTATGCCTTTTGACATTTGACAAGAGTTTTAGTGAAGTCTCTCAATCCGCTCTTGGACAGCGTGTGTGCTCTAACCCTTCCATTGTGAGAAGAAATTCAAGTAAAATACTTGATGGGACTGATTATAAAGCTGATAGCTAACGGGCCGCTGGTTTTCTGTACCTGATAGAACGTAATTGGCCATGTGCAATTCTATATATGTCAGAATCTCCATAATAACTGCTTTAGATAATAGCGAAAATAGAATTTGTTTACGTCGCAGTTACACGTGTTGTCGGGCTTTTCTTTCCCATATTAAGATGCGTTGCACCCGCGCACGAGGCAGAGAGCACTTCGGCGCGGTAATAAAAATGTTTATAGGCTAATATTGGAAAATTTTCCTTGGGAACTGGTATATTGCTTAAAAAAAAACATTACGGTTTGTTTTAGAATGAAAGGTCTTGAGATTTGCATTATTATGATGGGATGTGATAACATTAATATGTTTATAAATGCTTTTCTTTGTAAAAAGAATATCGTTCTCGGTTATTTTACACTTTCAACACGTCGTCACTTGTTTGCATAATATTTTACCTCAAGATACTCGCTATGCATAAATTTGAGCTCAATGGATTTCAGCTCGAAACGCTTTACTTACTCCTCTCTACAACTACGTACGTTGTATAAAACGTATGATTTAACGTGTAAACGACAATCCGAACATACCACAAGTAAAATTACTGCCAATAAAATAAACCGAATGGGAGAAGACATTTACTCGTAGTTCGTCGAGATATCAAATATTAATGCGAATTGTATACGTCTGATATCTTTATTTTAATGCATGAGGCCTCATTCGTTCCATTAGGCGTGGGCGGCTCGGCGCGCGCAAGGACTATTCCGAAGTTGCTCTTATTTATCTTAACCCAATGCTAACGTTACTTCGACAGCGAGCGATGTATCGCCTCCATTTACAAAGCTGAGCCAATTCCGATCCTATTACACGCGATTGGAAGTAATCGTCGAGAACGAGTACTATAAAACAAGACAGCTATTATAGTTTACAATCTACTTATATGGTAATGAAAATGGTTAATAACGAACAACTACTCCCAGTTATGATTGTCTGGCAGACATTTTTTGTTTCATTTATTTTACGATCGAATATATTATTCATGATTGAAATTTCTAATCGTGTTCTGTTAATAAGAGAAAGTTATTATTAAAGATCACTGTTAACAGTGTGGAAGTGTACGGTTATTCTAATTGTGCATACGCGATATATTTTTATGCATATAAAGTTAGATGTGAGACTCCGCGAGATGTTCACGGGGCGGCCGCTGCGCGACCCGTGCGGGAGGCGCGTCCGAGCCGCCGGCGAGCTATTATTAGGCGGCCATTCATAACTGACCATTGTTGGTACCTACTCCATATCCCTTTATTTTCTTTCATTCATATTACTTACGTATCTGTGAATATATGAGTATTCGGGTATTTTCTTCTAAATTGGGTATGTGTTTAGCGATTCCGGTACTAGTATGTACTACGAGTATTGTTACATCATAGCGTCAGGTTCTTCCCGGGTAGGCAGAGAGTACCAAGTGTACTCGACAGTCTTCGGTGTCTAAATAAATTCACGCCGGTTTTGAATACGTTTGAGGATTGATGATATTATTACTTACTCGTAATATAATCGTTATTTCTAAGAAATTCCTATTATTAGAAATCTAAATACAAGAGATATTATGTATGTATTTGAAGATTTTTCTCGATTCCCATCCCACGTTTTGGCATATTCACTGCTCAAGTCAGTATATTTAAACATCTCGATGTATTCCGCCCACATTAATGGCTTGAACTGGAGATAATTACGCAGCTTTTTCGTTTCCTAAATTTTTAAATCGAAAACTAATTTATTCGGATGAAATTATATCTGTACAAAATCTTTTATTATTTACAAAGTACAATTTATTGCCCTCCTTTATTAAATAATGAAAAAGAAATACATTTATAAGAGGTAATTAAATCTGAAAGAAGATTATTTTCATTTGTAATACACTTCAATAGAAATGAACATATACAGGAGTGTTACCTACACAATTTTAAACCAAATTAAGCAGAAATAAAACTATTTCAAACTAAAACGGAACGAGGCCGCTTTGTTGGATTTCTCACAACGCCAGCGATCACAAGTGGCGAGGGCTGTGGAACTTGTCGACGTGGAGTGGGCCGTAACGGTTGGATTCAGTTAAACCCGGTTCCGCTCTCGTGTGAGAGGAATCAAATCAGCGTTAAACTAAAGCGTCACTTTCAGCTTACGTTATTCTTTGATGCAAACGCTATTTCATGTAGCGTGTGAGACGTGGAGCTTCTAATAAATTGGATGTAGCGCTTCACATGTTGTCTATTTCGCACGCTCTCTATGGAGAGATATGCATAAATAAAGATATTTATTTACGCGATGGCTTTACAATAATTTTTAACACTCGGCTGTCGGCACAGGTCCTGTCAAATGTAAATTATCTGCCTACGTGCCTACATACCAGTAAACATATCTTAAATAATTATGTCATTAAGTATTAGGCTTCAGAAAGTAACGAGATAGTTTTTCAATACAATCATTTTTAAAATAAGATTTAAAATGTCTGCGCAAGATTGGTGTAATTTTTTGGGACATTTTCATAGAAATAACAAATTATGATTTCATTAAATTACATTTTATTTAAACCTCGCGGTAAGCGATCTCAACAGCGTAATTTTAAAGAAATCACAAATAGATAGTTGTCAGTACTTCAGCATACAAAATATTTTTTCATGTGAAACTAATATGATGTATGTTGATTTTCGCGACTCTGCGCCCTATACTCGATCGGTACTTACTATTCAGATTGGCCATACTCGAGGTGTGTTGAATTATGTTAATTTTATAGTAAGTCCTAATATATACGACCAAATAACATGTTGCAAAGTCTTCACAAAATTGTCTGTAAAATGAAATAACTTTCGTTTGTAAGTACATAATCACATGACACGCGTTAAAATAAATCGTCTTACATTAACTTATTATTGTCAATAAAACTTTGGGATTATTTATCTGTATAAGTAAGTGGACATAAATCGTGTAGTGGACTTTCTTCTAGATCTAAGAAAATACTATTTTTGTAGTACATAATATTTACGGATGACTAACCTAATGGCCAGCGCACGCGCGTAATGTATTCCTGTAAGGTTATATCGAACGACTCTACAAATATCAATGTTTAACGCTATTTAATAATTACACCTGCCTTACTAGTAATGCTGTTTGCAAGCAAGTTCTGGGTTCGAATTCCAACGTCGAACACTATTGGACTTTTAACATAGATTTACTAGTAGCGTCTCGGAGACTGCTTATGTACCCACTGTAGGAAAATAGGCTCACTGCCCATTACATAGTCAGACGTAAACGTAACTGGTGAAACGTGGGGTGCGCTGCACTCCTTTGGCGGCGGTGATGTTAAGTAATATTTCTCGCCTCCTCCGGATAGGACCTACCCTAAAATATGCCTACTCTCACTACAATTTTCTTATAATATTCGTGCGCGTACAATAAAAAGCATAAAATAATACAGAATCAAACAAAGTTTCCCTGAAATAACATTTCATAATATAAAAAATAGTACCAAAAAGAATTTGGAGCAAGAAAGGACAAAGAAACAAAAATAAAAAACATTGGACTCGAAGATCTGAACAACAGTTAATTATTTTCAACGACAGATCGATCGACCTGTGTAGCGTTCTACTGTTGGAACATCGGTCTCCTCTTGGTATGAGAGGGCTAAGGCCACGATCCGCCACGCTGGCCGAGTGCGGGTTGGCCGACTTCACACGCCTTAGAGAACAATTTTTTAATTACCTTCAACAGTGAAACATTATTTTTACGAATCCGCCTAATGTTTGTTCGCTTCAACATGTCAACAATAGCAGTGCTCATTGTAGTATTTTGCAATATACAGGTAATATTATTAAAAACAAATACAGATCAGCGTGAACAAAGAACAAAAACACTGTTCTTATTATGGTAATAAAGATATTGTAATATTTTGTATAATATGCATTTTATATTCACTTTGAAGACTTACACAGAATTATAATGTAATATAACGGACCTGTAGGGATAAAAAATGGCCTCCTATTTCTCGCTTAATTTGAACGTTTAATTTTATACAGGGATCAAGTTTAGTTCTTTTATCTGATACTTCCATCGGGTAATTAAAGCAATTAAAACTTAACGACGACTGGCAGCGTCGTCGAGTAGATTTGTTACTTTGTTCACTCTCGGGGCACTCGATACTGGTTAGCAGCGTTAGCTAACTCTGTGCATGGTTACATAGAAATTTAACGGTTCATAAAGACGTAGGTACTTCATAAATATATTTGTTTAATGTTATATGATATTTGGACTTTGATTGGTCCTTTGAGCGCTTTATATTTGTTAATTCACACAGGTGATCTGTATCTATGAAACAATTGTCGCTCAAAGCGAATGCTCTACAAAGACACTTGTGGGAGGAGGTTAATTACGTCCAACACATTTCCATAGCGGAGTGTGGCCGGGTAATATGAATTTGTGAAGGTTTTCGAGTAAGCCGCCACAATCATGTTAAATTATGCAAACCCCAGTTACAAACATTTGACGAGGGTGTGCGACGCATCAATCGTGAAGTAAAAACTACTCGTAGCTGTATTTCATTTGCATTCATTCATTTTTAAAACTTTCCAATAACAAAGTTTTATAAAAACAATTTTTTTTTTCAAAACAATAGCAAGCCGATGGACTACAATGAACTTATGCTGTGTGGTACATTTTTTGTACTGATACAATCCAATGTTTTCAGGAGTCAACTCTTATTGAGAACTATCCTTTACCTATGCGTTTCGCTCGACTTCTAAATAATAATTGACAGGAAATAAAGTAACAAATATTTTACGTAAACGTAACGTAACTTCACGCCTGTAATCCTTAAAGGGGTAGGCAGAGGAATGCAGAGCATTCCTACGATTCACCAGTTACGATGACGTATGATGACCATGGAATAGGTGGTGAGTCTATTGCCATGCATCGAGCACATATCCAGACTCCGAACCACTACTAGAAAATCTAAATTAGAAAATTTTATAGTGTTCGACCCGGGAATCGAACCCCGAATCTCCCGATCGGCAGTCGCACCTGAAACCAACACGACCAACGAGGCAATCAGAGTATAAGATTTGTCGATATCAAATATAACTTACCCTTTGCATCGTGGTGTGTTCTTTCTAAATACTATTTCTTAATACGAGGATAAATCCTTTCGAATTCTTTTAAGTACAGATTGTACGAACTCTAGATTTATTTCGTGCATTGGATTACTGCCAAGCTTACTCCAACTGTGGGGGAGGAAGTTTCTCTTCCAATTTTGGTTAAGGCCATGGTCGACAGCCAGAGGTCACGGAGTCCAGGGAAAAGAAGACAAAAACGTAACGTCACACCCTGAAGAGGTAGGCGGAGCAGTGTGGTACACAATCTGAATCTGGTTTAAATAAATTTATACTTTATATTAATGGACCATTGTAAATAGAATATCAGCACGACCATCAAATGACAAAAATAAGAAAAATAATATACAATTTATAGTATTATTTTTTCCGACCATTTTATCGTTCACTGTTGGAACTTAGGTCTCCTCTAGAAGTAAGAGGGTTTCAACCATAGTCAGCCACTTTGCTCAAGTACGGGTAGGCAGGCTTCACAGGCCTTAGAGAACAGTTTTTAAGAACTCTAAGGTGTGCAAGTTTCCTCACGATGTATTCACTTATATTTTACCCTTAGGATTGGATCCCCGACGCCCAATATGAGAAGTCAAAACCACCAGGCTATAACCGCTATACTATAGAAACCTGCTTCCTCTACATTTATCATCATCAGCATTTTGCAGTCCACTACTGGCCGTAGGACTCCCCCGAGGAGTTATGCCTATGTGGGCTGGAGATCGCAGAGTACAGCGAGCACATTCAGCCGCGACAAACAGACCACGCTGTGCCTCGGTGTGCCAGCGCCGCGCTCGGTCGCCTCTCAGGACAAGGAGTCTTATTCCGTCCCGATACTCTTTGATATCTTGATATCCAGATCTTGATTTTGATTGATGATTGATCTTGATTTTGATAGCCAGATCTTGGGTATCATCTTATTTATACACAATTAAGGTATTCATAGTACAGATGAGTAATTGTTTATTTTCAATTTAGTAATAAAGTTAATCAGCCCTAACTAACTATTATCCTGTGTTCGTTCTACATTACTGCTAATCCATTCATATGTTTAAAAACCTTTAGATTACAGTACAAAACTCAGTGGAATACAATACAGTTCAATTAAATACGGTTATTTACTAAAATATAGCTTACCACGACACTAGGGTCCATCGTGGCCGAACTCGTAGCTATCACACAGTTAAATAATATCCTATTAGGATTGCCTCGTTGTTTGTACCTGTAAGTTGTGGTAAAACCACAACGAGCCCGTGACGGAGATGGCGAACCAGAGGAAGAGTGTGAACACGGATATTTGGCTGATGTGGAAGGCGTTGAGCAGCGTGGACAGCACGACCGCCAGCGCGTGGCACAGCACGATGGGCAGGGCGCAGCGGTCGATGATGTCCCATGGCACCTCCTGTACCAACCACGTACAAATGTTAAACGTAACTTCACGCCTATAATCTCCGAAGGTTGGCAGAGGAATGCAGAACACTCCCACGTTTCACCGGTTACGTTTACGTCCCACTATGGAATAGGTGGTGAGCCTATT
>DWEI01001458.1:0-16607 GCA_018245875.1 Mysoria ambigua
AACGTAACCGGTGAATCGTGGGAATGTTCTGCATTCCTCTGCCTACCCCTTCGGGGATTACAGGCGTGAAGTTACGTGGTAAACATAAGGACAGCCCGCTCGATTGTAAACGGTCGACATCGCATATAACTTTTACAACACTTGAGAAGTAGTTAGCACATTATAGGGTTAGAAGAGCTTTCTTTGCTTCTTGAAGAGTATAAGTCATGGTTTTACGGGAATACTTCTAAACGAAGTGAATCGTCATTTTTTACGTTCTCATAATGGACACGTAAATATGTAACGTTTAAATACATTAAAATAAATGTTAAAGTTATACATAAAAATTGCACCGGAAATTATTGCATTGAAATTATTTATAGTGGAAACAAAAAGTTCCCCAAAATCTCACATAAGTTAGCGGTGGGAAACCGCAGCTCCCGGAATTGACGTTCAGATACGGGCCAAAAATGTTTAGTGGCGATAAATATGGCCAAAAATTCGGGAGCCGACCTGTGGTGAGTGGTCGGTAATAAATATTTTTTGGACCATACGGGCTGAATCTCGGAGACTGCGTTTATGTTTTTCGACTTTATCTTCGTATCAGTCGTTTTATTGGAGCTTTAGTCCGAGAAAACAAGAAATATTGAGGATGTAGGCTAATTCTTGAACGCGGTAGCCTAAAAGTAGCGCGTACACGATTGACGTTTCAAAAACTATTCCAAATTAATTTCAACTTTGGTTCTCTGTTGAATCTTCTCGTTTTTGATTCATTCGTTCAGAGAAAATCCCAGCATAGCCCTCTCCACAGCTCGCTGAGCGACCATAAATTGGTGAACCAGTCACACTATAAATGTCCAGGTCTCGGCTCTGTATGTTTTAACAGGTAGGACGCACTCGTTGAAGATTTGTGCCTTTAAGCTTTCCGGTATCAGTATCGACAAGAGTAATAACGCATCAATAATTAAAGGACGTAGTTCAGTCATTTTAAAGGCTAAAGATGTTCAGAGGGTAGAACGATAAATAACTAGATGGCTTGCATCTTCATTCGTTATGGACCTGTCGAAAGTTATTATCGAGTCCAAAATATAAACATAGCAACCTTAATGACACCATAGTGCAACGTAAATTTCTTCTCTCCCTCGCACCCATACGTACACTGACTGCTCTCACTCTTCGGATGTCATAAGTGGCAGTCGTTAACCTGGCCTAAGTCGAAAGCTCAACTTAACGACAGTGGCACGAAACAAAAAGTAGAATAAGCAAAGGAAGTAACAGAACACTAATATGATCTACTCTGTGACACTACTTAAGGAGAAGTTTTAAATCTAGATAGTCTAAATATGCTACTGCGCAAACGGCTGACGCTATTCCGCCGCGCGATGGATGCCTTTCGAAGCCGTTACATGTAACTAAGTCCATATTTCAAGTGTTTGCGCGACATGGCCACTTAGTTTCTAATAGCCACAAGCTTGTTGCTTACTTAATAAATTTAAATAAATGTTGCATGCATCAATGTCTGTCCGATGTCAACTATAAAACCTTTCTTAATATTCATCCTTTTACCTACTTCTATTAAAAGACTTGTTTGCATCTTTAAACGTAACATAACAACTGTAATCCCCGAAGAGATAGGTAGACGAGTGTAGTACACTCCCATGCTTTACCACGCTACGTTTACCGGGCACCATGGAAAATCTGGTGAGTCTGTTTGCAGCGTTCTGGATTAAAATATCTAAAAACTACAATACGTTATTTTATTAGGTGTCAAAGTTTGGGTTAGATTGAAAGATTGTTTATATTTAAAAAATAGAATGTCTTGTTATTCATACGACGAAAAAATTATTCGATTCTTACACAATAATCAACATCGCTTATTAAAGTCGGACATGGTCCGATTTAATGTATATGTGCCTTAAGACCCTGTCATATGTGTATCATCAAAAATAATGGTTCTCCAACTAATTACCATTTGAAGGCACGCGTAGTACGGTGGCCAGATGTATCGTATTTTGTTTTCGAGTGCCACAGACGGACACTGTTCCAAATTTTCAACAGATGTTAATGATGTGTAGTGTACCTGAAAGATCGGTTGAGATGAAATACGACCTTTTGAGGTTTTGAAGTTCAAGAAATGAATGGTTCGTTAACTGTTCTTTTCATTTTTGTCACGTTTTGTTTATTTTTAGATTGTTGTTTAACGCTGTTTTTTTGGTATTAGTTAACTTTCTCTAAGTCGTCTATACATAAAATACCAGTCAAGATGTGATTATGATCACGTACAGAATTTTGATGAATTTTGTAATAAAAGTTTACATGAAGAATTATTTAATGTTTTGGGCATATTATCTAAACGATAACTTCCGGCGGCTTTAACTTTAAATATTTCTGTAGAATCAACTTTGAATATTTCTGTAGAATCAGCCCGGACCGCGCTGGCGTCTGTCTATGCTCATTATTCATGGTTGTGCGCAGCAACAATAATTAATAAGTTTGAGGTTTGAAGACAATTTGCATACAATGCGAGAGGTCTGGACGCGAGCGCGTTCGAAAATGAACTGTGTTTACGAAATCAGTTCCACCTTCTACATCTCACAAGGGCATTATGCCTAATCAAATTTCAGCCTAACGCTCTTCATCATAAAGCTCACAAGACTTAAGTTTATCACCTAGGACAACTGTAGTAATTACTTGTGTCACTCAGTCAGCCGTTTCGTTGACGGCTTCTATGTGATTGCTTGTTTTTGTTACAGTACCAAGTTGCTTAGGAATATTACCAATTAATTCTTGATCAAAAGCTAAATCCGTTTTATTACTAAACGTATTGCAATTATGAATAGTGTCTAGGCAATTGAATAATTTATCTCATTTATTTTGAATTGATAATGAATAATATACTCGTACACTAATATTCCTTGTTTCAGTTTAACGTACCTAATTACTTTTTATAAATGGTGTTATTCGTCTGTAACATGTAAATACTTTATGCTGTATTATATAAGTTTACGAGCGTAGTACTGATCATATGTACTAAGAAGGTTACGGATATATCGTCTCTGATAATAAAACTTAAATCACCCAAATTACTAAAGAATATTCCCCTTAATTGACATTGCGTTAGTAATGTTAGAACTCCTATTATTTTCAGATTGAAAGCAAAGTTAAAATTTAAATTGACGATAAGTCGAAAGATGATCGTTCTACCGGAATCATTAAATAAAGCATCAATGGTATCTATGGGAGTGATGGTTTGATCGCGTCTAATGGTGCGTTGTATGTGATTTGGTACATCACAGTAATAGCGTTAACAATTAAGTATAATAATACGTAATTGTATCGAAACGGTTCTGGAATTACATCACTGAATGTAACATTTAATATCGGTTACAATGAGTGTAATTAAATCGTTAAATCGAATCCGTTATGCCTTTTATTCTATGAAGCTCCTTGGGCTACGACTGATGCAGACAACAATTTAACATCGTAAATTATGTGTTTTGTCTGTTAAATTTTCAAAATTATTTAATTTAAATCATTTACCGACCAATTGTTCGCGTACGGATTTCTTCTCTTCTCGTCGCTAAGTTTGTGTACTTGACTTTGATAATTTAAAAAAATGGTAAATATTGCAAGTTCCATAGGTAAGTGTTACATTTAAAACTATGGGCTTGTAAAGGGCCTGTAAATGGGCGTATAAGTAACATAATAATATTTTATAAAATTATTATTATCATGAAATATTTGTACCTATATATATACATATCTATTTCAATCGTTCCAATTTCTAATTTTATCCCTTCATCTATATCGCCGTATAAATCAACTCGACGTGTAGCGATCACGATTCTATTTATAACTGTAATCAAGCCCCTTGCTTCCACTTAATTGTTGTTAAGTACTTAATCCTATCTTCTAGCTGGCCGTGTAACTGTTCTACCGGTTTTATGTGTGTTTTGATTTGAGAGACATCAGGAAGAGTCTTTCTGTCAATCTTAAAAAGAGTTTCAATTTAGTTTCCATCACAAAATATCTTTATTTAGCTGTAAACAAAACATTTCATACTGCTAAGCAAGTTTTTGTGCGGTCCAGATTTATAAAATTGATAATTAGTTAAGTTATCACTATTGTTAACACAACACTTCAAAGTTAAGTTTCACAAAGCTCGTGTATACTGTACATTATCATGGATTTTCTGAGATCTAACTCACCGCTATAAAGCTTACTGTTTACGACATCAATTACTTAGCCCTTAGTACCAGCAATTGGGAGCAATTGTGAATAGAAATGATTTAATTTGTTATCGTCCGCTCGTCGCGGGCTTTAAATAAATGTCCCACTTTGAGCACATTCGATGTACTGTTATGTACTTCAGAAACATAAATACTAAAATTATATTGTTATTTTTTAAAGTAAGACAACACAATGTTAATAATCTGTTGATTTCATATCTCAAATTCCATTGAATCAAATTGAATCTAGTTTTCAATAAGTGTAAATATATAGTGTTATTTTCATGTCAATTTCTCACATTTATTTTGAATATTACATAATATTAAATAAATATTTTACTACTACTAATAAATACTTCACCTAAAAGCAAAGTTCTAATAGTGGTGAAATAATCTTACTCCACACCTGAGTAGTTAACATAATAACATAACCGTAGCTCAGACTGCTCCTTATTGAGAAGAAAAAAAAGTTAATAATCTTCATAATACTTGTGCCACACAATCATCAGTATATAATCCTACAGTAAAAGAAATTCTAAGCACTTACATAGATGACCAATCAATTAATCACGCGAATGAAGAAAAAGCCGTTTTTGTGGCAAGTCATCGAGCCGTTCTGGTGGAAACATTGTGAGATCGGGGTGGTTTTGGTTCTGACGACTCACTCCTTTGTTGTGATTTACCGGACATTACCAATGAATAGGAATCCTCAGGTCATCAGAGGTATGGGAATTTCTGTTGGACGTTTCAATTATTAAATTATTCAATTGCATCCAACCTGTTTCAAGAACTGGTAAATGTTGTTATTTAAATTGTTTATATGTAAAACAGATAAAGCAAATGGCTTAAATGTTTTCGTTTGTAAGGATTGTGGGTAATACTAACGACGTGGCAATTCTTAAAGGTTATTATATGTCAATGTAATAAACATATATTATATGTCAATGTAAAAAATGTTTACCTATTCAATTATATAGACATCGATTAGTAATTTGACATAATAAGGGAAAATGGTTTACTATGTGCAACTGCCTCGTTGGTAGCAAGCGCGACTGCCGATTGAACCACCTGGGTTCAACCTCATGTCGATCACTATTAAAATTGTCTAACTTAAATCTACTAGTGGCTCGAAATCTAGATAATGTGCCCGGTAATAGGCTCATCACTTATTCCATAGTGTGACATAAACGTAACCGGTGAAACGTGGGAGTGTTCTACACTTCTCTACCTACCTCTTCGGGTATAACAGGCGTGATGTAACGTTTTATCTTTATGTTACAGTTAAAGCACGTTTAGTGTCATTATCAGCTAAGTCCAGTATATTATTGAATTATTTATAAGATTAAGCGGACTCATTGCTCGGTGCTAGCATTTGACGTCACTGCCAGTCGATATATCTCCCATCGATTCATGATTTACGACCATCGTAAAACTGACCATTCTATGGCAGCCGAGTGTTTGATGCCACTTCTTATACACCTCGCTGTTTACATTTGAACAAAGTACCAAATAGTTTATTTGGCTTTGGAGGTTTTATTTTATTGGCCATCGCTAGAAAGGGGTCGTCACAGAGATTTATGTACGGGGAAGTATAGTTTACGATTCCTCTTGATTGATCTTTGAATTTGATTCGTGATAAAGCGATACGTGTTAAGTCATTCTGTGGTCGTGTTATAATCATTAAATTTAAATATATTTTAGTACAATCTTTGCAAATCATTCAACTTCGCTCTTTAGCGGAGTTTAGTTATATTTTATATAATTTCATTACCGTTTAAAACTTCCTAGAACTGAACACGTTGTATTAGATCATTATGAAGAACTCTCCGAGCAGTTTCTTTACTAGGGTTTCTTTCATCGGCATCACAAGGGACATAGTTTAAAATCCTGCAATTTTCCATCACTCAAATCACTGGATTCAACTTGACGTCGTCTACCGATTGGATGATACAATTTCTACTCTAGAATAGGACGGGGGCATCGTCGCGTGCAATAATGAAAATGCACACAAATTACACGCCGGGCCTTGCACAAGCCCGACATTATCCATTTCTAGCGAACACACTTACCCGCTCATTAGATGAGGGAATTACATACGTATTAACGAATCAAGGTACCGCAAGACGAGATGTCAGGTGATGAAATCGGGTTGGTCGGCAAACGAGGCTTTTTATTGGATTATTACTTATTAGTGTAAGTAGAGGTCGTAATAAACATGGAGACAATGATTGTTTGTAATGATTAGATGATCCTTAGACTGCCTCGTTGGTCGTGTTGGTTGCAGGTGCGACTACCGATCGGGAGGGCCCGCGTTCGATTCCCGGGTCGAACACTGCAAAATTTTCTAATTTAAAATTTCTAGTAGTGGTTCGGAGTCTGGATATGTGCCCGACGCATGGCTATAGGCTCACCGTCTATTCCATAGTCGGATGTAAACGTAACTGGTGAATCGTGGTGATGTTTCGCATTCCTCTGCCTAACCCTTCGGGGATTACAGGCGTTAAATATTCAATTTATACAATTGACAATGACATGTCAAAATAAAAAATGTACTATCGTAATAACATAAATTAAAGACTCCTTAAATTAATGCTGGGGCCAAGATCAGATCTTATAGTTTTGATCAACGATAAGAAAAATCGTTTAAAACTACCGTTTGCTAAATACGCGATTAAAGTAAAACATAAGTAGCGAAAGTTAAAGTGAATGATAATTCATGTATTTTAGATTTCGTCTAAGCTATTAAGTTTGTCCGCACAAATGGATATTGCTTGTCATTTCAAACGGCGATTTCATTATCATCTGACACCAGAGCAGTCTGACAAATACACAGGGCGAAGTGATTATAAGGCTTTGAAGGATAAAGGGCTGAGCACACAGACGCCTGACGCCTGATATTAAAAAAAAACATGAATTGTCTAAGGTCTGTTGATGTTGCGGTCTAGTACGACAAAACTCTATTCAGATTCCGAGCGATGATACCTAATAATTATGTCTGGAAGGGGATATTTGAATTTGAAAAGGTTGTAGGATAGGAAACGATGATCAAACTTGAATTTTTTTGTGTACGTGACATCACGCCTGTAATCCCCTAAGAGGTAGGCAGAGGAGTGTAGTACGCTTCCACGTATCACTAGTTACGTTTAGATCCCACTATATGTGGTGAGTCTATTAGCACACTCCAAGCCACTTTTAGAAAAATCTCAAAAAAAAAATCCAAGTGTTCAACCGGATTCAAACCCAGGACGTTGCGGTCGACACTACAATCACAGTCAGTTTTCGCAGTTGACTCGAATAAATTCTGCATAAGTAGTAATTTATAAGTCTGACGAAAGATCTTGCTGGGCGGGTTCCACTGGGCAGTTATCCAGATCGTACCGATGTAGTGCAGAGTGGTTGGCTCTTAATCACGAGCTCGCTCAAGCCGATGACGTACGTGGCCCTAATTCCTGACAGTGTGTGTATGACCCAAAAGCGGAAGAGTCTTGATTTAAAGCAGTTTTCACATTTAATGGGACGGTAAACCCACTTGCCGGTTTGAAGTCGAAAGTTAAATTTTTTTTTACATGGTTTCTGATGACGGATAGTGTGTACAGATCCTAACACGTTATTATATCTTAATGCCTTATGGCTATCAGTGATATAAATCATACTGACTATCTATGTTTGTCAAACGAAATAGGGGAAATAAATTGTTTCACTTGATAGATATATCAGCAATGTTGCACCAAGTACGTCTTGTTGGCTCGTTACGAGATGAATTAATTTTTTTTTTTATACTCTTCTTAGTCTTTTATTTATTAATATATCTGCCAACATTTTGTGACCTCCATCCAAATACATTCAGACATTTCTTTCTCTATGCAATATAAACGTAACAATTTCAGCAAACTCTTTTTAACTTTATACAATTTGTTACTGCATTTCACATTTTTTACCAAATCACGCTTTAATCATTTTGTAATTCGACATTATGGCAAAATGTAGTAGGAGCTGTTATAATTCAATTCTTTCGGCCTCGAGAAAGATATCTGTTTGATTCTGAAACCTATAGAAATAATGTAACGAGCGTCAGTAAATCGCCGAAATATTAATGAAAAATCTACCGCTAAATAACACTGAAGTACTATAGTAAGTAAGTGGATCCAAAAAGGACGAGCCATAAAGGCATGTTATGTTATACAAACTCTACATAGAGCTTCGAAGGTCAATTTGAGCATCGAAGCGAGGACTCCAAGTAAATGTGAAGGTTAAAGAACCGATGCAGAGGAAACATTAATTTAGTTCCACAATATTTCAATACGAAAATCATTAACTCTGGTAGCAGTAACAACGGAATACGCTTGAATAAACAAAAAAAAATAACAGACCTAACTATATAGTAGCACTTCACGGTAACACATGTGACAGGCGATTTTCTACCTTATCGGTAGTGGATTAAAGATTAAGATACGTGTCTTGGTGTAGTGTAAAATTATATACACATAGCTACGTTTGAGACACCTGTGTTACGCATCCAGTGAAGAAAAAAAAGCTCTTGCGTATCAGTGTGCATTAAGACAAGGTAGTATAGACATACCTGTTTTGTTAACATATATTTATTAGTAAAGCTTCGAAATTGTTCAATATTTACCTATTTATAAAGAGCCATTTAAGCTACTGTTAGATAGAGCCACCGATTTATGTAAAACTCACGAGAAAAATTATTTACGGTATCAACAAAGTAAATAAACTTGTAATTACTACGAAATATATAAATATTTGAATATTTCATACACGAAATATATGATCTTTGATCATGATCATAATCTAAAATTTTATTATCTTAGTATTTAGTGGGGATTATTTAAAATCATATATGAACTTGGCACAATCATAGCGTATAAAATGTATTTCTTTATTAATACAAATGAGATATTAATCAGGTTATATATGTTGTTATTATCCATTATAGTCATATTTCTAACATAGATGGAAAATGAGTTGAGGCTTTGTTTGAAAAGTTTGAAAACAATAAACGACTCTATTTGATTCATTGACGTAATTAATTAAGAGAAACAAAGGAAAGTAGTGAAAAACAAGTATTGTTTTCCGCCATTATCAACATTCTTTGATGACACATAATGGATCTTCGGTTAGTGGAAAGTTACCAGGACTTCAAGAAGAAAATAAAAATACATTTCCACGTGTAACCACTAGCACGTCATAAAAACAATAGTCTGATAGAACCGGCTATCTGAGTTCACTAGACTTGTCTTACGTAACATAAAACTTACCTCCACTGCGGTTACTCGGTTACCCATCTAACCGCATCCACACTTTTCTAACGTAACACGCTAGACAGAGACAGCTAGACGGGTCCTCTCTGTTTAACAGCGGTCGGTCTCTGCACGTGTGTCATGACAAAACGGGTTTCGCCCGCGGACGGCACAAGATTTTATTAATTTGTGTTTCTTATACATTCTGTATTTCACCTCTTGAGCCTCCTGGTACCCTGGTACTTGGATCATCGATCTCATTGATAACAAATTGCCCTCCTTTGTTCTGTCTCCTCGAATCTCAATGCACTTTATCGTTTTTTTTTTACATTTGTCATGTCTTATAGTTTATGCGCGCCTGGTATATTCGCTGTTTCATTTTGCATAATATCATTCAATTCTGGTTTCTTAGTAGACAAATAAGTAATAATAATATTATGTCCTTTAATCGTTTTCTGTTAATCGAATAAATGAGAATTTGAGGAGAACATTTAGCAAAGAAATTTTATACTGCTCACTAAGGAAATATTTTTTGACTTCTAACTCAAGATAATTAAAAATCCATATTGAAATAACGTTTTCGGAACAAACTTAATTATGAACACAATTTTTTATTATACGAGTAGTATACATTCGTAAGTAGTATTATATTCATAATATGCTTTTATGTCTGTTCGATACTTTAAAGATTGGATTTGTTTCTCAAAAATTAGTCTGGTTTACTCGCTATTTTAATGTATTTTTTTGGTATATGACAAAAAAGAATAACCGGCTATTATTATTATTATTAAACAAAAACGAAAACATCTAATTTGGAACGGCGTTCAAACATTTAATTTAACATAACATGCGTGATTTGACCTCATACAGCATTAACAGAACAACAATGAAACGGCGATGTAAATCAAACATTTATTGCCGGTCGTTTCGGATATATCGCACGTGCTTATGTGGTGCATTCGTTTGTGATATGTCGAAATATACTTACTTACGTCGTTGGTCGTGTTGGTTGGAGCGCGACTGCCGATCGAGAGGTCCCTGGTCCAGATCCAGGGTCTGGCACCATTGGACATTTCTAATTAAGATTTTCTAGTAGTGACACGCAGTCTCGATATGTGCCCGGTGTATGGCAATAGGCTCACCACCTATTCCATAGAGGGACGCGAACATAACTGGTGAGACGTGGGGGTGCATTGCGCTCCTCTGTCTATCTATTCGGAGATTTCAGGCGTGATGTTACGTATACCTAGTTATTATTTAGTGGACATATACATTTTGAATGGATTCATACAGATATCAAAGTGCCACTTGTGCCTATGTCGTGGTAGTGTTACGAACACAATGTAATGTAAAGCGACACTCGGCTCGTGTTGGGCGACCGCGAGTCGCATATTTTCATGGCCGTTTACCATTTGCCGATCGAGTGGAGGGGAGACGGAAGGCAATTTTGATTAGGTAGGACATGTTGATTGGGATTCGTTGTTTATTCACGAGAGCTTGTCGTTAAATGTGTGAAGTTATATCACAGATGGTAAAGATAGTCCAAACCAATGAACGAAGCATCTTAGATTCTCTAAAGTACTCAAATGTCTGATAACCAAATAAATTGAAATCTGCGCTTAACTAAACAATTATTCCTAGCGGAATGCCGTTATGGTGAATTGAAGGCTTGATGTGTTAAACTAACCATGAATACAATTCTCTAGTCGATCATTCCACACGGTTCAGGATCTTCTAAATCATCATAAATCCATGGTTAATCCTTGTTAATCAATACTTGGTATTCAGCTGTTTTCTTCAGCTCGTCACGAACTTATAGAAGGATGACTTTCACTCGTACAGCCGAGACGTACCCAATATTTTAGTATTGCACAATTGTATGCACTTATTAATCTCCAACTGTCCTTCAACAGATCGTCCGTACTCCGAATCGGACATCGAGAGACCGACGCCGCCCCAACAATGCCGGCGCTCTGCGTCTTCGCCACCTCTCACCCTGACCCTGGACGCGGAACTGGAGGACGACGTGTTCGTCAGCCCTAGAACGGACAACGGAAACGACCCGTTCTCCACCCGACACCTGGAGATATTCAGATACGGGAGCCAGCGGACCCCGGCCGGGGTGCTGCTGAGCCCGAGGAGGGAACGGTCATTCACGTTCTCGGTGACCAGCGAGAAGCACTGGCGCGACAAAGGTGGAACGGACGTCGCTGACGGCGTGGGCGCCGACGTGGTAAGTTAACCCGCACAGCGTATAATATTTAGAATAAACATATCTTGGAATATCTCGTACATCAATCTGATCCCATATGTGCTTACTGTAAATACTGTTATGGTGGCATGACATAACAACATTACTTAATAAATAAGTACTTCTATAGTCAATTCTAGACTTTCACACATAAATAAACTTCATCACACCAATGTTGATTCTGAACGGAAATCGGACCCACGACCTCCGGACAAGCAGTCTGCGTTCACAACCACCGATCATCACACCAAATCGACTACCAGTATAACCACGCATCAACCCGCCAACCCGCTAGCAACGCGGCAATCTCGCTATTATTATTGACGTGGCGATTTTTCCGAGCCCGCGCGCGCCGCGGTCCGCACCTTTGTTCCGTTTGGTGAATCACCTCGCCGAGTCGACGAACTGTGTCACACACGAGACCGCGGCACATTGTTGTCAATATTTTTATCTGGCCGTCCACCTTGCTCGATCTCAGTCGCCGCTCGGTGCCCGTATTCTTGCGAAGTGGTAGACAGAGGGACAGTGGAATGAACAGTGTGAGCACCTTGCCCTACACGTAGGACAATTTTAAGCTTCGACGAAATTGATATTTGTAAAATAATATTTTAGATCTTTTTATTGTTATGTATATGAGAACCTCATTTTTCTTTACAGCTAAGTCAATATAAGAATATCTTAATTTATAATTACACATAGCTTAATCTATATTTTATATCAATCAAATAATATGTTGTACTCGATATAATTTGTTGTTTATATTTATTACTTTGGTATATAAAACGTTGTTAGCAACAAAAGTAATTAATCATTATAATTAATACATGATACTGTTAATTAAAATTATATTATTAATTATGATGATGACAACTGCCTCGTTGGTCGTGTTGGTTGCATGTGCGATTGCCGATCGGGAGGTCCCGGGTTCAATTCCCGGATCGAACACTACAAAATTTTCTAATTTAGAATTTCTAGTAGTGGTACGAAGTTTGGATAAGTGCCCCATGCATGGCTATAGGCTCATCACCTATTACATAGTGGGACGTAAACGTAACCGGTGAATCATGGGATTGTTCTGCATTCCTCTACCTCCTACCCGTTCGGGGATAACAGGCGTGAAGTTACGTATATTATTGTTTTACATTATCATAATTATTCTTTAAAATTCAATTTTTAATAAAACGCCGGCACATAAACAAATCAATCGACAAAATAGCATTCTCTTAACAAATTGCTATTCGAAATGATCAGGCGTTGCGTCGTAAATATTCCTGAGAGTAGTAACATAGGTGGGGTATAATACAAATTATATAGTTAATGGTACAATAAAATAAAAAGTGCTGACTGAAACGGAAATTAAATCTTCTCAATACGCAACGGTTTACGCTCAAATAAAATTTAGTGTCTGAGTGTTTTTGTTGATATAGGCATACAAGGGTGGAGGCGACTTCTCTATAAATAACACTATTCTGTTAGCAAGTTATGCAATACCCCTTTTATATGTTTATTTGTTTACATGGCTGCCTTGTTTTTTGAGACAAGTTGTTTACTAGCGAATTTTTCTATCTAGATTTTCTTAAAACGCGTCGCGTAGACTTCGTAGTCTAGAATTATGCCCAGTGCGACGTAAACGTAACCGATGTACCGGGGAAGTGTACTATAATCCTCTGCCTACCTCTTCGGTTACTGGCGGGATGTTATTTTACTCTCATTTACCTACCTACGAAATTAGAGATTTTTATCATTCATATCACCACATAAGAGGTTCATTAAAGTTTACTCAATTGATTTAATCGCACGCGGAAACGCTTCAAATCACACTGTCGCCCCACTTAACATTCGGTCACATTCGCTGTGCCGTTGTAATATGAAAATTTATATGCACGCAAATGCGCGTACGCATTCTGGCGGACGGCCAACTTTGAATGTTATTTCTGATAACTCTTCTGCCACCACAATACGATTGTTGAACGATTGAGACGTTTGCTAAGAATTTTTAATAAAATCCACTATGATAATTTGAATATTACCACATGTGAGCCAGACGCCCACGTCTTACGTCGCGTCTATTGCGCGATGAGGTGGACAGAGGAGTGCGGTACACTCCCTCGTCTACGTCTCACGATGGAAATGAGTCCTATGACCATACGTCGGATTCATTTTAATCTTTATATATATACATACACGTTAATATTTTATATTCGGTTAGAGTGTACATTTATATACATAACATTATATTTACGTTATCTGTTTACGTGTGCGGTATTGTGGCTGTTGCGGTTTCCTCATAATCGGATGAATATAAATCGAAACGTTAAATATTCGTGATACTTAAATTTCATTAAACAATTGAATATATCAACAAATTTCAAAATCTACTGACAGTTTTTTTTAACAATTAACACATATATCATTAAGAAAGATAACGTGAAATTGAATTATTTTTACATTGTAACATAGTTTATACTAATAATGCTCAGTTTTAATCTCAAAAATGTGACTTGAGCTACAAAAATTATACAGTGTAATGTTTTTAAAAATGTATCTCAATAAATAGGCGATAATGAGACTGATATTGTATCCGCAAATGCTCGAAATGTACAGATCGTATATTAGTTTCAAGAAGTAATTCGCTACATTCCTTAATTAGAAATTTATCTGAGAAATAATATTATATAATATTATAATAATAATATTTAAAAATAACAGTATTGAATAATTAGCGAATGGTTATAATCATTATATTGTTAAGCTAAGATCAAAGAAGCCTAAGAGCACTGTGACCCGAATTAATATGTACACCCTAAAAAAATTCTTGATTCTTCTGCATTCATCTTTCTCTCCATATGCTCATTAAGGCTTAACATTACTCTATAACCCAGTAGCAGGCCTATTCAGGCCATGCCTCGGTCATCTTCGGCAGCTGTTTCAATACAATACGATTATATTCGTGCAAACGTGAATCTTAGTCATAATTGCGATATACATCGTTACTAGAATCGAGTCGAATTCTAGTCCAACATTTATATTGTAAATATAATGCACTCATCACGCGCGCAGTATTCATTTAACCAACACCAACATAATTGTGCAATCATAACATCGTAAACGGGCTATTTTTGGTCGGCCTGAGTGTTTGTGCCTACGTCGGTCGGTTTTTGTTTCATCTGCATGTTAAATGGGTCAGTGTGGTCGCGACATGCGATGTGACGGGGGTCGATTATTATGTTGTTTTGGACAATTTTATAACTAGCTGCTATGATTTGTGTTCGGTGATTATTCATGGCTCTGTTACGCGATCACTGTTTGTCTTCGTGCTGTTCAATTGGTACATTAATGGTCATTGTTATGTAACGCTGCGCTTTTAATATTTGAATTTAGTCATTTTTTTTACAATATTGTGTATTATTTGACTTTCAGCGCTCATTGAATTGTATCGATAAGGGGAGCATCGCTTGATATTTTAGATTTACGATGAATTAACACGACTTTGTTTAGAATCTTTAGAGGATTTGTACCAGAACTTTGACTAATATTGCGGGTGGTCTTGTAGCTCTAACGAAACGTTCACAATTATCGCGATGTGATTGTTGGACTTTAAAATGTCAATATTTTCTGTATTTGAGCAGATGAAACTTATTAAATCGGTTTTCGATTTCAACCACTCGTTAATATGAAAATTTCTAACTTCAATTTCAACTTCAATCTGAAATATTTTTAATATTATAGAAGCCTGTTCAATACTAACCGCGCCGGCTTCTTTTCACAGCTGACTTTCGCTGTCGGCAGCTTTACGTTCAGTGTGAAATAAACTTATTTTAGTATTTAGTAGAGAATTAATTGCCCACAAAACATCAGGGTAGAGACGGCTTTACGCCTTATTGGACGGATTTGATGGTGGAGTTACGGATTAACAACAATGACTCATTCCATTCTGATGTTTAATCAGATTTAATGTTACAATTTATTTGTTGTTTTGCTGTATCTGTAATATTAAAAAAAACATTAGCGAGCCAGCACTAAACCAATGGAATATTGAAGTTCATTCATGTATGAGTTTTGTTGATTTTATTTAGTGCCATTAAGCATAAGTTTTGCCAGCGCATTTCATTTTAGTCTATTTTAATTAATGATACATATTAAATCTGATAATTTCTAAATCTGCGTACAAATAAGTATTATGTAAATCGATTACAGAACCGATAATTTTTGGTGACCTTGTGGTCACTTAAGCCTGTTGACCCTTATGAGCAGGCTTATACTTCAGCAGCCGCCCTACATCCCTTTGAATAAGTCAGCTTCAGAGAACTAGCAATTTCGGAAGGAAATCGAGATGAGTTGCTAATTATATTTCTCACGTTTCACACGGTAACGATTTTGATACAAACAATTTCCGTACCAAGACGTTCCCTTTTCCAAATGGGTCGCATATTCGTTAACGGGGAAGTGAAAAATCTTACTGCGTGCATGTATGAAGAGAGTGACGAATGCATGTTGTGCACTAGGTGCTCTCTGTCTAGCTGCCTAAAGGCCTAGGCGTGATGATACAACGGTATACATAAACTGTTCCGTCCACATGTCCGAGTGGCGCGCGTGAATCGACTCGCCGCCTGCCATAACATCGTTAACTGACTTCGATGCATAATAAAACAGGGTGTGGCACTGTCGTTATATAGAGCGAAGACAGAGGTTAGGTTAGGTTATATTGGAGCTTATTAACGCAATGAAGAGTAAGAAAAACTCGTTTTTTACACGGTAGATATTGTATCAATAAACTTTCCATTAGCTGTCTTATTTAATTCGTTTGAATATATTTATTAATATATTTATTTTCTTTTTACATAATAAAAATAACCTTCGTTATTCAGTTATAAATATGTATGAGTTAAC
>DWEI01001459.1:0-16603 GCA_018245875.1 Mysoria ambigua
GTCATCGTGAAGTAATCGCGAAGACTGATGTATTTTACTGAACGTTATGTCTAATAACGCGCAGTAATACGATTAAAATATATTATTGTTCACTGTGATAAAATATTACTTTATTGTTAGTACTTTCGAATACAATGTACTGTTATTCTTACGTCATCATACTAGGTCCCTTAGAAGGTAGGCAGACAAAACGGAAAGTCAAATAAATCTATCCTTACAGATCTGCCGTGTCTAATCTACATTCTATTTTATTAATTTTAGAACATGAAAATAAGCATGATAGGTATACCTCCCGTGTTAGCTGACAGCAAGTAGTATTAGTAAGCGGTAATAGTAGTAAATAATATAAAACTATGTTAATATTAGTCACGGCAAGTCTATAAATATAGTTATATTTGGCTCTCTCTACTCTCTGCTTACCCCGAAAGAGAGACGACGTGATAATGTAATGATTTCATAAGAAGAATTCTTTGTATAAACATAACCGATAGATCATTTGGTAAAAGAATCTTACAATACATAAAAAGTCGCAAGACTTTATGTTGAAGGCGTATAACACTAACAGAACTTTGTCTTAAATATGAATACGCGCTTCAATGGAAAAAATAAAACTGTAGTGTGTATTTGACCAGTTTCAATTATAAGTTTCTTAATGTTCGTAAACAGTAGTATGCAATGTCGATGTGATTCACCCATCGTACACTGGATGGTGTAATGCAAAGAGTTCTGAATCACGCTGTTAAGATTTTTGTAAAGTAAGAGAAGACATCTGTAAGAAACAAAAATTGTTTTGTGGCGATCTCTTTGTTCATTTAACTATATATACGCTATCCAAGATGGCCGCGGTTCCATATCGGTTGTTTTTCGATTTGTACAATCATCCTTCCTTGTGTATTAGTCGTATATCTATTGGATTGATCATTTCTTGTCGACCGTTTTATCGTTCCACTGCTGGAACATGGGTTTGCTATCAGACTGAAAGGACGAAGGCCATAGACTGCCACGCTGGTCAAGTGATTGTTAGTGGACTTCACACGCCTTGGAGAACGTGTTTAGAACACTAAGGTGTGCAGGTTTCCTCGCGATGTTTTAGTTCTCCGTTATAGCAAGTGATATTTAAACTTAAAACGCACATTTTGTAAAGATGCACGTTAGGATTTGAAGCCGGCTCCCAGAGTGAGAGGTCGAATGTCTAACCACTAGGCTATCATTGTTAGTAGCTAGATTGAATTATATCTTCATTTTTATAACATCTTTGTGTCTGCCAAAATCTTTGGGGATATACATTAGAGAATTCGCAGTAAATTTTTTATTGATTTCATTTCATTATATAACTTGAATATACATAATTCAATTCAAAATTACTTATTTCTTCATTGATGTTCATTAAAGTTTAATTAATACTAATATACTAATTAGTTCTACATTTGTTTACAAATTCACGACACATGTCGAAAACACATTTAATAAAAGCCCGGTGTATTTAACCCAATCAAAATATTTAATTAATACATATGTATGTAGTAGTTAAGTGTAACTACTATCTAATGAGATACAATCTCAAAACTTCAGCTGCTTGATGTAGTGATTCGTCAAATTTTTGATTGATGTGCATCTAATTGGTTACGATATTCGAGTGAGATATATCAACGTTAGTAGACTTAGATTCAGTTCAACCCACGTCTCGCGCTCAGCTTCACGCCGCTGTTTTCAATATTGTATCACGCTACTTAGCTGACAAGTAACGAAAGGCGTGTTATTAACCAATCAGTGTTTTGGTGAATATCAAAAAGCCTGGAATTTCGCCGACAAGCTTTACCAAACACAAACTACACTCAGAACGTGTGAAAAAGTAATCGAATTCGTCACTAGCACAACGCAAGGCTAGAATTGTTGGCTATCTTGTTTATATACAAGATACCAAAATCTAAAGCGCATCTTCATCTTTATGTTAAGCTAGTTTAATACGAGCTATCGGTAAGAATTTCATATTCGATGGTCACAAAGGCCTAAGACGAATACAAGTCAATATGGAAAAATAGTACCAACCTGAGCGTTCCAAGAAATGTTTTATTTAATCTTCCACTTCCCTGTCATGTTTACTATTTATTAAAGGAACCGGCATATTTTAAATTGAGTTAAGAAGAAGCTATGTATCATCGTCATTTACGAGGATACACTCGTTGGTGCATACAACTGTTTGAGTTAAATTAAATTTAATGAATGCTACTGAAATTACATGAACACTTTTATAGTGCGCTTTATACGTCAATACATCTTGGCACCTAGTAAATATTTTTTGTAAACAGCAATGCCTATAGGTTTGATATTCAACCTCTGACTAATGGAGGCCAATTTTAAATCCTGGCGCGCACCTCTTTATACAATTGATAATTTAAGATAAAAAATCACTTGTTACAACGGTGAAAGACACAATTGTGAAGAAACGCAGACCTTGGCGTTCTTAAAAAATGTAGTCTTTATACAATTATGTAGTCTTTATACAAATATGTAGTCTTTATACAATTGGTAATTTTACATAAAAAATCACTTGTTACAACGGTGAAAGACACAATTGTGAAGAAACGCAGACCTCAGCGTTCTTAAAAAATGTAGTCTAAGGCGTATGAAGTCTGCATACCAGAACATGATCTTAACTCTTATCCGTGGGCCGTTTGATGATGAGTATAAGAGTATGAGATAAGGAGCAGAAATCAGTCGAATCATCAAACGAAGCTCTATGGAGTTTACTTTACCTCTTTGCATATTATACGAGAAGGTCGATGATAATTTATTATCTTGATACAGGGTTGTCAATTGCCACAAATGCAACAGACATTACGTAATTTCCACAATAAATTGAAGATGCGAATAACTGTACTTTCTACAAAATTTTAGCTTTTCTAGTAGTTATGAAATCCCTGTTTTTTTTTTATTTTTGTTCTTTCAGGAAACAAAGTATGAAACACCCAAAGCAAGAAGATCCGCATGTCTGAGTACAAAAGCCTGTAACCTGTAACTATATTCCATGCTATCAAAAAAGTATATTTTAAGCATTACATAAACCCTAGTGTACCAATAATATCAGTCCAAGCGGAAGGAATGACACGTGACTTAATAAAAGGAAGTTACATTTGATCTTATTCAAGGCGTTGAACTTTACGTTTAAGATCGCTCCTTTCAACTCCAAGTGTAAAATAAGCGACGACAAATGTTTATATGAGCATAGTCGGATTTAATATTAGGTCTATCAGATAACCCAACTTATATGAATCATCTCTCACCTAATTATAGGCGAAAGCTCTGTCATAATGCAAGTATAGGACATTGAACTAAAAAATAAAACATATTCGGGTGCTGCGTCTCCTTATGTCTCAATAATTTAATAAAAGTAAAATAACGAAAAATAAGGAATGGTTAAAGGCCGAATTTAACATTTAATGACTTAATCACCTGATATTTACGATAATACGATTCATAACACCAGAACGAGAACATTCTTCCGATCGTGTCATTTAACAAAATTGTCGTTTAAAATTTAAGTGACCGGTTCGAAAGTATGCTGACGAGAGAAAACCGGAAAAGACCAGTTGTTACATAATTAATAAATTATTCAAGATAACTAAATTCACTTTTATTTCGCTATGTCACATCGTTATATAACGATATGTATAATTAATATTTATGGCCGAAATGATTGTTTGGCGCCAATAGGTATATAATAAATTTTTATTTTAAAAATTATTGTTATTTTGAAATTTTATTGATGAATAAAATTTTCATAAAAATAAATTTCTAAAAAATAAACGACATAAATGTTTTTCAATTGAAACTACACTTCATGTTCTGTTCATATTATAATATAATTCTTATAAGGAGCGACATTCAAATTATAAAAAATACTCTAAACAAGTTGTCAATGTAAAACTGGAACCTTGAAACAGAGTTACTAAATTTTATACCATTTTTAGCATATAAATTCCGTTACACTCGCAAAGTAACTGAAAAACTTATAAAGCTGAGACAGACTAGTGCGAGCAAACGTGACGTTATTATATGGGTTCCGCACTGGACTTAGCACCCTATAAACCCGTACGGCGGGTATAACAAAAACTTCGATACTGTTTGTGGCCAAAGTTTCACTAACCCTGAACCCCTGTTAGTGGAAAGTTAAAAACTAAAGCTTCCATTGTTACCGTTAACACAGAACTACATTTCGTTAATTGGCTGCACGGCGCCATTAATTACTTCGGTCAGTTACGGAAATTGTTTTATGCGTACCTACTCACTTAAATTGTGTACAGGCGCTTTGTAGACTATACTCATGTCGAATATTAAGTACTAGTAGTGGTAGTAATTAGTAAAATATCTATATAATAAGTTTTATGGGATACATAGCTTTCAACATTGCCGTTTTGAAAGGGAACCAGTTTTCAATATCGTACGATAAAAAAGGGTGACGGGGATAATATTTCATAAACTATTATATTGCACGTGGATGAGATGAATGTTCCCTTTTATTCACGAAAAAAAAACTTTTATGTTACTTTGTAACATACCTACCCTACGAATAAATGTGTTAATGTAATAAGAAAATCTTACAATGTTAATAATTAAGCAACAATAACGAATCAAATTGTATCTTAAAATTAGAAAAAGTGTAATTTTATAAATAGGACTCCAAATACACCGCAAGTATGTTAACAACGTATTTGAAATTTCAAAATGGCGTCCTCGCGCAATGAATATTATACATCACTTACTGAAATTAAAAAGATATTAAGATATAACCATAGAAAGTAAGAATTATTACATTATATGACTGTCAAATTATTATTTTTCTAATTCGAAGTTCTCGTATTCTCCTTTAAAAATGTTTTCATACAAAAAATCCTATAAAATTACTGCATCTGGTCTTACCAAATGACTACCATAACAAGAACTGTAAGCATATTAAACTAGCTGGTTCTTTAAGGTACCTATTCGTTAAAAGGAACTAGTAGGTAATTATAATACTTTTACAAACTTCTATAGTCAGTCGGCAGCTGCATTAAACTACAACCTATGTACATTACCGGACTCGGGACTATGATCGCAGTTGGCGAGGAACGAAGAAGATTTTAAGAAACATTGTCCTATAGATAATTGTGTTAGAAATTATGTACATTTGCATTTTTCATAAGACATACACACATAAGTGTTTATACTACCGCGCTACATATATTAGACGCAAGTAATACGAAATACAATTTGAATAATGCAAACTTATTTTACTTTCAAAAATTTTACCACATTCAAAAATAATAAGCGAATGCCGCTGCCATTACAACTTAATTATTTATCTTACACCAAAACCGACATGTCCAAATCAATTCTCAATTAAAGCCCAATATAAATTATCATGCATTTTTATAAGTTTCAAAATAAGCGCGAAAAAAAAATATTTACCATTAGTGCCGTTCAGTCCAAGTAGCAGCAAATGCACAAAAACGAGAAGTACAAATTGGTTCCTTCCATTTATGGTGTTATCACACTCGTTAACGTAAGTAATACGAAATACAATTTGAATAATGCAAACTTATTTTACTTTCAAAAATTTTACCACATTCAAAAATAATAAGCGAATGCCGCTGCCATTACAACTTAATTATTTATCTTACACCAAAACCGACATGTCCAAATCAATTCTCAATTAAAGCCCAATATAAATTATCATGCATTTTTATAAGTTTCAAAATAAGCGCGAAAAAAAAATATTTACCATTAGTGCCGTTCAGTCCAAGTAGCAGCAAATGCACAAAAACGAGAAGTACAAATTGGTTCCTTCCATTTATGGTGTTATCACACTCGTTAACACCGACATCCACCATACTGCCACCGAATTACACTTAATTTTCACACCATCTATTATTATTTACATGTTTAACATATACACTAAAATTAATTTCGTTCACTCAAATCTCGGCTGAAGCTTGTAGCTGCGTCCGTTAATTTTAAAAAGTCATCCTATTGCATATTTTTAAATTCCAGTTCGATTGAGAGTTCGTTACGCGACATTGCGTTTAGGAGCGTCCGGAACACAACCGACCGACTCCGAAGCTCGGATCGTACTATCGTACCTCTCGGCTCCCTCCCTCATATCTGTTTACTCTCACCAAAATGGGGGGACACAAAGGCGCCGGCACGCTGATCTTATAGGATATTACAACTGTTTAACCTTATGTAAATAAACTTCGAGTGTAATGAACTTGTATGTCATATCCGCGGCTCCGTACTTTGTATTAACCGATACTTTACTCGACGTGTCATGAGCGACGATATCGTTAACCGATCCTCTCGTAAGTTTCACGTAATACTGTACTAACCACCTTAAGTCCAAGTTGTTTATTAATTCTTCCAAACCGGAGGATAAATTCAAAATGTAAGAACGCTTAGAAGTGCCTTACTATAATAAAATGTTGAAATTTTACTGCAGTTACGTAATGAAGCTTAACTATGATAAGCTACTTAATAGAGTCTCACACCAAATTTTAAAACGCCTTCATATTATTATTGCGCCGTTCCCACCATATGGCCATTGGATATCTGACCCGTTATCCCCTCGGATTTCTTAAAAGGCCATTGAAAAGGAAACGAAACAAAATACGGCTTATTTCATTCGACGTATTTGTCGAGTTAGCGCAAGCGCACCGGGCGGGCGCCGACAAAGGCGCTTTGCTTAAATAAAAAACGTTCTAATTTCAAACCGGTCGCCCCTCAGCGCACGCGCTCCTGCGCATCCCTTGCCCATTATTATGCTGAAGAGGTCATTCACAGTTCGCACAATAGCACCCATACAACAGGGCCCAAGTAATGGGCAAGGCTGGCCGCTCTTAAAACTTTTTTTTAAATTCCTTACACATAAAATATTGTTTGGTAATAAACCAAGACGAGCTAATGACTGAACCCAAGGTAAAACGTGAACAGGACATTAACATGGTACTGGAGAAACGCTCTTCAGTTAATTGGATAAGGGCAATGGAATATTCCAGTAAAATAAAAACTTGTAGAAACCTTTCGTCTATACGAAAGTATCCGTGGGATTACTTTAGTATATTAAGCTCTTATTGAAAAGTATAACAAAGTTATCGATAAGGATATCATACAACACATACTCATAATGAAAAAAGCAATTTTCGCGAATTTGTTATGCTCATTGTACGAAATAAATGTAACATCACGTCTGTAATCCCTGAAGAGGTTGGCAGCGGAGTGAAATACCTACGCTCACACGTTTTACCAGTTACAGGTATGTCCAATTATACAATAGGTAGTGGACCTACTGTCATATACCGGGCACATTTCCAGTTTGAGCAATAAATAAAAAATCGAAATTAGACAAAATTCTGTAGAGCCCGTAACCGAACTCCGAGCCAGTACTAAAATAATTTACTAGAAAATTGAAGGTAATAAAAACCCGGAACTTTAACACAGGACCTCCCAATCGTCCGTCCCGCTTGCAACAAACACGACCACTGAGTACAAAATATGTACATAAATACATATGTAGTTTTAATAAATAATACAATAGTGTAATATTTTTAGCAACCTTATTTTTTTACGTTCCTTATATCATACCTGTTTTTTGTGAATATTAGATGTTTATTAAAGCGTGTCGCTGAGTATGTTCTACAACGCATCTTACAAACCCCTAAATTTTCCCAAAAAAATTCCCAAAAAATTACAATCCCCGGATTTTTTTTTATCCAATCTCTCAACTACGCCTTAAACGTACAGTTAATTTTAATAAACGAAAATTATACAACTTGAAATTTTTATTTTCATATGATATTTATTTTACAAACAAATTTCACAACACTATTAAAAGAGAAAAAATACAACGAGAAAACGTACTGAAACAACGGGATGATAGCGGAATAAAAATATGACACACGCAACTAGCCGCTGACACAAGGTTGCGACCCAAATTTTATGAAAATACCCTTAAGCATCTGCGAACCTTTACCTTCATTTGTCAAATTTCGCGGTACTTTCGAGGAACCTAATGCCGACATGTACGAAAATCGTTCATGCCCGTAATTCCAGCTACGTCCTCTGTTTAGGCGTCTTGTCTTATTGTTACTTCAGACAAAATAAAAGGAACTTTAATTAGAGTGATACAGCGTGTCAATTTTGAACAACTCTAAATAAGTACTTTATTGCTAAAAATAATAACAAATATGGCGGCAGTGAGTTAACAAAACGTGAGGAAATCATTGGGACATTCAATTAACATTTTGAAAGGACCCCGGCCGGGGGCCGGGGCAGCGGCGATTAAAAGATAATTGCGTCAAGGCGTATTAATATTTAATATAAAAGCTCTCTCACAAGCTAATGGACGCGACCCGATACTTCTCGTTTCTCTTTAATTAAAGGTATCTGTTAACTGTCGAACTCTACCACTCTACCGTTTCAGGCGTTATCGACGCGTAGTCGGAACGATGAGTTTTAGTGAGACATTTGTATGCAATCTGTTGGGTTTGGTGATCCGAGAGTCGTTTAATTTCTCTCGGTAGTCGTGTCGTTTCAAACGCTTTCCATCAATTAAGATTTCTTTTTAATTTAACAATCGAACGGTTTAGTTTCATTGCTGTTCTGAATTAATATTAGTGACATAAAATATGGAATGCGAGATTTCTAATATGAATTCTATGTAGTTATTAATTTTCAATAAATGAAGTTCTGTTGGATTAGAACGTAAGATAACAACTTTTTACATTCATAATTTGCTTAAAATCAACGAATAAATCGTGAGCTTATTGTGATACACCGGGCACATATCGAGATTCCAAGCCACTACCAGAAATTCGAATTAAAAATTCTAAGTTAGAAGTACCAAACTCAGTACCAAAATCAGGATTTGAAACAAGTCCTCTCGATGAGCAGTCACGCTCAAACCACTACACCAACGAGACGGTCACATTTTATAAAAAAAATATGTATACGCTGTTTGATTTATATTGTAAATCTTAAATATTAAATTCAGTTTTTAGAAGATCATAATGTATTCGAGCTCAACAACTAATGGTTATTAAGTTGTATTGTATAACAGGAAATAACCGCATTCGAATACTTTTAATAACAATGAAATGTTTATACAGTCAGTTCATAATTCTTTGTTTTACATTGTTACGAGAATGCACTTGGAAAAAGCAATAAAACAGTAACAGAAACAATACACTAATTTTAATGCTCCGACGTTTCCTCATCCAACAAATCCTCTCGTATATTGTTGTGTAGTTTTATAAAAATGAATACAAACAAAGTGAATTCGGTACATTCGTAATCGTCGTGGAAAAGCAGTAGCCGCACGGATGTCGGTAGCAAGTTACGTGCCTACACTCGTAATGGGGGGAGCGACCAGTAAATATTGGCCCCCCATAACACGAGCCCAATATTCTTTTCAAAAGCACAAACTTGACAAACGTGAGGTTGGATAGAGCTTGTTATACTGGAGTTTCAGTGTTTTACTGTCTTATACCAGAAAATCCATAAAGTGAACCAACCATAGAATATGTAAAATAGTCTAACCATAGACAGTATAGCCCGATTATGAAATTCTGACGCGTAATATTTTATTTATATATATATTTTTTGTATATTCCACATTTATGGTTGATATCGATACCGACAAATGATTAAATGATAAAAATTGAAAATTTATATCAAATAGATAATTATCATAAATAAATATAATTGATAGATTCATTACCAGACAACAAATAAACTTTACTTGTATGCATTTAGAAGCAATGTGTAAGACGTTTAATGAATTTATTAGTTGATGTGCTCAACATAAATTAAACAAACGCATATCATAAATAGTTGTATTAAAAAAGACAACGCTTATAACATATAAAATTATTATATAACCAAACATGTGAAACTGCATTTCTAATTCAATGTACATAGTTTTACGTTGATTTACGAAATTGCTGATTACTGATTATTTTCTATTACACGTTATATGACACGATTACACATTACATCACGATGATGTACAATACCAAGTTCGAGATGATCAATTATGGCACTAAAACAAAACCTAGGACACGCGATGACAGCTGCGTCTATTCCGAGGAGCGCGGTTCAGGGAACGCCGCGCGGTGCGCGCGACACTTCAACGCGACATTGCTCTCGGTGTGTCCGACGCCGAACGACATCGATACTATCTTTATGATACTGGGAAAGATAAATGCGTTGCTTGCACGATCTATTGTTGAAATATCGGAGCTCTTAGATACAAAATCAAATAGCACGCTCGAAATATCTTAAAATACACTAGACTTGGTTGATTCTATTTGTTTCATAGTTTCATGCAAAAAATGTAGATGCAATTCTATTATATAAAAAAATATGAATAAATTATTTTTTATTGTCATTTTAATTATGTTATACGAGTAATATACTTTCAAGTATAACCTAACTTACACAACTGTAATTTATTTTCACTAAAACAGTTATAAGAACGCCTCCCGTAGAACCCCATACTTCAATGACTGCGACACTGATCTCGTCATGTTCTGACTCCAAATGACATCGATGCTATCTTTACGATACTGCAAAAGGTAAATTGGCAATTCACAGATTCTTTTCTTGGCATGGCGACGTTACCATAAAAGATACAGTAAATAAAACTTCAACAATAGTTTAGGTTACAAAACAAGTTTTAGCTATAAATTGGAATATTTTTGACACTTTTTACAATTGTGAGTATATAATTTAAGTATAGCTTAAACACTTATGGAACTTTCTGTTTAAAAATAACACACATATATAAACTTGTTCAAATTGTTTTAACATTAATAGACAATCCCATTTTGTTTAGTTTGCGCCACATAGATATTTTCACAATGTTGTGTTAAGATTCACGAGCAACCTGTTTTAAAATAACGAAATTAATTTACTATGTAAAATTTTACATGTAAAATTTTAACTAACTCGTCATAACGTCTCATAAGCCCAAATAGCCCAATAGCCTGTCTATTGCCCAAAAAAAGTACATCAAAATACAACAGTTATATTTTATATGAATAGGTACATATTAAAAGGAAATGTGAATACTGTTGGTAAGCAGTACTATTTCTAGCATGCGATAATGTTCTTTTCTAAAATACAATTAACAAAGCAGTAGTATTGTGGCATTGTACAGAATGTTACCTTGTTTATTTTTAGTTATGCATAAAGACAATCAAAATGTTCATTGTTCTTGTTCCCAGTTCTATAATAAAAACAGTATCAGTAAAAAAATGTAGGGTGAAACTAAGCGACCAACACTTTCAACTCATTTTCATGTAAGTTTATATTATTTCCTTTAGCACTTATAAATATAGCATAATATGTAGTACAAATAAAAAAAATAACAATGAAATGCTAAATAAATAAATATGTTGTTACTATCAATAAATTCCTCGCTCACTGGTAACACTGGTATTGAAAAAAATCAAGTAACAATCGAAGCAGCGATCACATTTTTAGCACTACGCAAAAACGTTGCGTTCTGGACGCATTTCAACATATAGCTTTGCACATCATTACGGCACACGAAACGATCAAATTTGCACCTTATTTAGAACACGATAATGTTCTTCAACCACGCCCTTGTGAATATAAAAAGGATTGCTCCTTCGTCGCACCCATTGATTGATGAGCGGACAACTGCCGTATTTTGCATTCAGCTATTTACGGGTATTTCCTCCGCTTAACCCGTCTGCCATCGCGTGATTAATGACAGCCAACGCCACCTATTAGAGTGGCTGAGGTGGCTGGATATAAGCTTCGCTTCATGTGGAAGGAAGCGAGCATTTCAGTCTTGTCGCGTCCACAGATAAAAGGAATCCAGTTGCATTTGGCATTTATTAAGGATGGCGTACGCTAAAATCTCCTCCGTTTTCTCTTGAAGTTTAAACAATGATTAAGTGTATGTGGAATTGCCATTGAAAGTGAAGCATTTATCTTAGCCCGCTGTTATTTCACTATAAATAGTTTGTGTTTTAGTTATGAATTAAACTGGAAACTATGAAGTGAATAGTGAATTGTAATGAATATAACTGTTGAGAAACTTATATGAATAATGAGCCAGTTAAAACCTAATTATGCATAAATATTAGTTTTTTTATTATTATTTATATAGATTATTCGTACGGGTTTTTAAAAATGGTATTATTAAAATATAAGTATATATTTTAATAAATTATTTGTATATTATCCTGATTTTTTTACCTATAGGCTTTATTGTAGATTTCCCATATTGTGTATAACTTTGAGTTTTACAAATTCCTCTCACTTTGTTTTTCTTTACCATAACAGCAAGTGATAACTAATTTTGAAATGCATATTTTTTAACAAAATCATTTCGCCAGTATATGCTCCCAGAGTCTTCTAAATCTTAAACCGATTTCTAAACCACTAAACTGTCATCGTTTTTCCCACCCTAATTATTATATAACAAACTGGAATAATATCTCATTAATAAATTAGAATTACACATCGATCAATCAATATTGTATACTAAAGTTATTTTGTAATCAGTTTGAATAAAATGTGAAAATATTAAGCCAATGCCAACATTTAATCGCATATATTTCAGCAGCACTGACTGTTCTACGATAATAAATTACGCACGGCCCAGTAATGAGGGTCGGCCGGCACCGGCGCCTGCGCCCACGTGTATCCAGTACGCAACCTGCTAATCTTTAACTCGCTACGCGAATGCCCGCGAGTGGTGTAACTTATAGACGACAGAAAGCAACAGATATGAGAGTTAATTTATTGTTGTATAACATCTTAAACGAACGGGTACAAATGCGTGCTACACGCCTATTGATATGCCCTCCCTGTCAACCCTAAGCGATGGGTCGAGATGGTCTTAGTGTATTATTAATGTAACTCAACAACTTAACTTTAGTAAACTCCCGGAACGGCGTGGCGAGTTCCCTAGGAATACTTAACCAACGTAAGTACCCCGCATCCAAAATGCGCGCTTGAGCCGGGTTTTCAGATATAACATGCATCAAGCGTTTGCTGGTTTAATAGAAGATTCGTTTTCAGCGAGATGAAAAACATGTTTACATTGATATGCATAATATATAATCACATATGAATATACTGTCAATATATTTAAAACACGTAAACCGTTTCTTAATGTTAATATTAATTATATATGTAGATGTATTTAGCTGTCGTGTCGCGTTTTGCTTTGCTTACAAAATACTACTTACTATTTATTACCTTCTTTATCCTAATGTTTAATGTTAAATGAAAGCCGAGTGTAACTCGACGTTTTAAAGACTGAAACGCTCAATCATATATATCCAGTAATTACTTTAGTTTCCATCGATAAATTCCCAGTGGCCACCACCAAAGGGCGCCGCGTGGCTCCGGCGCCGCCGCCCGCCGCCCACGCACCACTCGCTGCGCCCAATTGTGAGCAACCTGTTGATGCCTGCGAAACTCGCTGTCTGATTGGTGCAAGTCATAAAGAATGAGACAGTTGCAACATTAACAATAAATTAATGACGATAATAATTTTGCTTTCAATACGTTCCCCGTTATTATTGAGACTACGTGGCGGTTGAGTTACGCAAAATTAGTGATTCTCTAAAGTAATGGTTACACTTCACTTTTTCGGACTTATGACGTCTATGTTTTTGCATCTAAGATATTTGAGATATAAATATAAAAAAACGTTTTTAATTATCATCTCCTTTAAAATAAATACACCACGTTTATAATAACGTTATTTGTACGAAATATCCAAACAGAACATGCAACTTCCACAAAATAGGAACGGAGTTACTCGTAAAAGATCCCCTATTGTTACTCTATAAAACGCTGAACGCCATTTGTCGTAACAGGTAAGAGGTCTGGGTCAACTCTGAGTTTCGTGCGCACGCCAACAAAAGAACCACGGAGACCATTTAAATTAATTGGGCGTTAACCCTGCTGCCCTGTCCGCTCGGCGCCTGATGTCAGCAACCGCGAAAGGAGCGTGGGTCCGGCCGGCCCCGCGTAACTCAGCTTCGTACTAGTTTCGCATACCCACATTCATATTTAAATGCCGTAGATAAACAACTCCAGAACAAATTCTGTTATGACTCAGGTCTAAATTAAAGTTATTTATGGGGCATTTTCGATTTCAACGCTGGGTAATGATTGCAGTAAACTTGTATGCAAAGTTTATCAAAGTGCATAAAGTAGATATTCGTTATATACAACCATATCGTTATATACATGTTAATTCCTTAGTTATTTCGCCAGGTTGGTCGAGGGGTCGCAAGAGAAACAGTTCAAATCTTGTTTTTTTATAGCTTTGGTTTTATAGTACAAATTTTTAGTAGTGGCTGGGAGTTAGATGTGCCTGGAGTATGGCAATAGGCCCACCACCTGTTCCATAATGGAATGTAAACATAACTGGTGAAACATAGCTGTGTACTAGATTCCTCTGCCTAACTGTTTGAGGATTACCGGCGTGATGTTACATTTACTTTACATCAATTACTTATATTTACGAGTTTATATTACCGAGATATTATGTACTCCGTGCTCTGTATCTACAGTAAGAAAAATCTTTATTCTTATCTAATTTAAATTTAACCATGAATTGTGTATAACACAAATCATGTTAATATACATAGTATAGCAAAGAACAATGTTTGTTATTGTCTCGGTAAACGAAACCACTTTTATTGTTCTCAAAATATTTCAACGAATGACTATAATAATAAATGGTATCATAACGTCTACAAAGAAAAATGTAGGTACAGCAAGCTTTATTGAGAATGGAAACAAAGAGCTGAAAGGGGTATTTTTATAGACGCGAACGAAGTCACAGAGACACGAACAGTTTAATATGTAACGAAAATACAATATTATTTTATAAAGAGAAACGTAATGAATAGTGATGTATTATCCAGTAATTTGTTGTGACAATAGTGATCTATCGTCCGATAGGCTCACCACTTATTGCATAGTGGGACGTAATCATAAGTGATGAAACGTGGGAGTGTTCTGCATTCCTCTGCCTACCTCTTCGGGGATTACAGGCGTGAAGTTACGTACTATGAGTGCATTCCATATGATTTAGAATACATGCCATTCAAGAGTAATAACTGATGAATTGCTACTCCCGAGAGTGGAAATAGTCACATCTAGTCTACATGTGACCTGTACATTTTTCTATTTTACTGCTTCGTCTTTCGAATGGTTGCAAGCGCGAGTTTCTATCAAGAGGTCCTGGATTCAAATCCGCAGTTGGGTACTATTGTAAATTACCAACTTAGAATTTGTAATTGACACTTCTAGTACCGACTCGTAGACTGGGTTTTATGCGGGTGTGTGCTCACCCCTTGTTCCAGTATGAAACGTAAACGTACCAGGTGAAACTTGGAAGTGAACTATGCTCCTTAGACTACCTCTACGGGAATTACAGGTGTGATGTTTAGTTTAGAGGTTCGAAGAAAGATATCAAAATAATATCATATTTTCCAACTCTAGACGCTAACTTTTTGAATAACTACCGTCACAGCTTGTTGTAAAATTTTAACTTTTGTTATATTAATAAAGCTGTACTCTGTTAATTAAACATGAAATATTGAGTTATTTTACGATATTTACCAGAGGAAGCGGAATGCAATACGTACATTCCCATCAATAGAGAGGTTCACGGAAATCGAAGCGCAATTGTGGGATATTAATGAACCGCAAACAACCGAATATTAACCCAAATAAAATCCTTGGCTATAAAACCGACTCGTTCATTACATGCTGTTTTTTTGTTCATCGGCCAAAAATAGTTATGTAAATAGAGAGAAAATGAAACAGTCCGGCAATACGTCGCTGGCACATTCGCGCGGGTCGAGCACTCCTCACGGACGTACTAAAACTTTTGCGCTAAGTTTAAGAGCTTTATTTTAATTTTCCTCGCGCACCCGGTCCACGGGAAAAAACGTTAACTACTTAGTACTTAGCACGTGCTGGAAATAAGCGTGCACCTTTTTTTTTGCAGCTACGAGCGCTTAAAGATTCTCGTTCTCCGTTTTGTGCTTGCATTAGTTGTGAACTGCATTTATTGTTTCGTTTAAATCGGATCGGCAAATGATCATGCCGCAGTTTAAGTTGGTATTTTAGCCGTTAAAACTTTAGTTTTGGGAAAGCAGTAACGAAGACCGCCTAACGTCAGAAATTCTATGTTAGAGTGCTATTAAACATTTGTATGTCCTTTTATTAAAAGGAACTAAATTTTACGAGCACAATATAGTATGATTTTACAATTATTATTATTATATCATTATCCCAGATTCTTAACGGTCTAGCCAAAGAGCTCCAATCGGCAAACATCTCCCCTCTTACAGAACTGATGTGCTTCTTCTAATTTTGACTGGATGTGTACTGACTGAGGTGACTCCTACCTAGAGAAGGTAGTATGAATGTCAGTCTGGCTTACATAGTTCTCCTGTAAGAGAGAAAGTAATTACTGGCTTGTAAATAAAAAGCGGAGTGCCAATAAACATAGAATGATATTGCAGTGAAAAAGTTAAATCTAATTACAAAACTTTAAACAAAG
>DWEI01001460.1:0-16600 GCA_018245875.1 Mysoria ambigua
TGATATATAACAAAGCGTGAGAAAAATTAATCAAAAAATATTTGCCATAAGAAGTGATTTATCTGTCGTCGGTAATGTAGTATACATAAACGCGTCAGACAAATCACACCAGCGGCGTATGTGTTGATAATAGATCGTATTAATAAATCTATTTATTATGGAGATAGAATACTTCATATGTTGTGGCGTTCATAAATATTTATAACAGCCGTCTGGCGTAATATTGCGTAACGTATAAGTTTTAAGGTACCGTATCATATATTGAACCAAACTGATCACAATGTTGTGTAACAAAGTGTGTATTACGATTTCGTCTGTTTCTGCAATGTCTATCATCATCACCGGACTTTGTATTTTTATTGAGTCATAGTTTTGCTCAGAACGAAAAGGTTCACACTTACGAGTAGTACTGTTTGGAAGACTCCAAAAGTGTGATTTGTAAAGAAGTTTGCTTTCATCACAACGAGAGATATTCAATTTGTAACACATGCATTAGCATAACTTGAGTATTGCGTAAGGTTCGAAGCCAGACCTCTGAATTTATCATCATCAGCCTATTCCCTTCCACTGGTAGACATAAGCGTCTCTAATAGGACGCCACTGAACTCGATCTGCAGCTCTTCGCATCTGATTGCTGGCAGTCACGTTGAGTATTTCGTCACTCCATCTAGCTGGAGGACTTCCGAACCCACGTCTTCCAGTGCTGATAATTATGGACAATTGCCCTAATAGTGACAATCTGGAAATAGATTTCCGTACCAGGAGGTGGCCATCCAAACCACTAGTATTAAGCTGTCGTCGTGGTCAAACGCTTCTTGTCATTCATGTTTTATTTTAATAAAAAATGGGTAGGTAGAATAATGCTGTTAAAGTAGTTTATAAAACAAAATATGATAATATAAGATAACTTAATTTTAAATGATATAAAATGTCAAGGATCAAAACATCATGCAGAAAAGAATTCATTTGTACATTCATGCAAGAATACATTCAGTGCGCTTGGTCCAACCCGTCCATCTTGACAAACCGCACCGCAAATACTTTTAGTATTGAGATAAATGAAAGACGGTTTACTCATGTTTAACCCGATTTGTTTTACACAATGAATATATATCTCTATTACAAATGCACTAAGAATAGAAATTGAGACCTATTTCAGGCTACTTATATGTAAATAACGCTGGATATGATGAAAGAACGATGTTTTTTACGTAAGTAAATAATGTCGTCAACGAATTTAAAAGTCATTTATACAGAAAACTTTAACACTATAATTCATAAATGGAAATGTTTTTGAGTAATGTCAGTGTTTATAAGTAACGGAGAGCACAATACCGAATGAAAGCGAATATCACGAAGATAACAGTCAAGAATCACTTAAGTAGTCGGTCTCTTAAGCTCTTCAAGGAGTGTTTCTCGATTCTCACGCTCAGACAATGCACAGCAATGGGCTTTGTATCAGTTGAATGTAGGAAGCGCAGTGATATAAATGGAATAAACTTTTACAGATGCATCTTGTGTTAAAATCTTCTTAAAATCATTGACGGTTTGTTTAGTTAATGCAGTGAAGTTATAATATACCACTATTTTAACATTAGTATATTTTAAATATGACATACCTATATAATTTTTGTTGAAAACATTCGTTCGAAATAAAGTGTTCTACGTTTTCATCAAAAAAAAAAAACAAAATATTTGACGTAAATTAAAATAGTGTCACCAATTTTTTACTAATATAATAGTTGCCAGTATGTCTGTGTAAAAAGTGAACATTTAAATATCGAAACAAAATCGATATATGTAGCCCCTGCTGTAGTATATGTCAGGTGTCTGATGATTGTCTATCGGATGTAGCGGCCAATCAAATGTTATTGCTGTTTGCGGCGCGGACTGCCAAAAGGGAGTTGGAGCGCGCAGTATGGACGAAACTTGACCTAACACATGCATGTATGTATAGTTTTACCAGTCGCTCCAACATGGTACTGGGTAATGCGATTATCGATACCAGAAGTCTATTTATCAATGTGAATGTTCTACATTTCTTAAAATATAATTGATTTTCATTTGTATATTCGTGTAAATTTTATATAAGTTACGTTCTAACCTCTTACTCACGGTGCAGAAAACGAGATATTTCTGAATACGAACAAAGTGATCATCTCATTAAATTATACTGTATCGTAGTCCTTCGCACGTTTATTATATGTACACGGTCGCGTGGATGATTAGAAATTTCTATATAAATATATTGTACTGGTATTTATTATAATATTGGTATTTTTATATTTGATGTCTAAAATTCTTTACATGAGTTCACTAATGATATATAGGATTCTCTTTAATTTCAACGTTAACTTTAATTTAATTGTTGATTTTAATTAATTTAATATTGACATATTGAGTAATATTATAAAGAACAACAAAGAGAAACCTAATTTATATCCAGTCTAGTATCTCATTCGCCGACAACTGCGTGATGCGGTAGGTTGATGCGGTAACCGCGGCAGATGCGGTAACCGCAGACGGCGCAACGTAGGCCACGCAGGCTGCAATTAGCGAACCTCTTTGTCGATTCATAGACGACATTAATATAACATCACGCTCGTCTCTCCTGGAGAGGTACGCAGAGGAGAGTACTTTCCCACGTTTCACCAGATACGTCAATGTTCTATTAGAATACGTGGAATGTCTATTGCCATACGCCGGTCATATATCTATACTCCGAGTCGCTACTAGAAAATGTAATTCGAAAAAAGCCAATTATGCCCGGTATTTGAACCCAGTATTTCTCAAATGGCCGTCGCGCTTGCAACCAACACGAGCAACTAGGCGGTCAGTTATTATTACGACCAGATATTTAATACATATTACGGTGTAAAAACTACCCTAACTTTTACACATTTTGTTATGCCAGTGTGAGCGCGCGGAGACCGATACTGCCACACTCTTTTACTGCGGATTTATGAAGCTATAACCCCTTTTCACGTATTGAATTATTGTATCCGAGAAGCTTTATTATATTTATATTACTCTGTCTTATCACAAATAAATAGATCATATTTCTCGTAAATAAATCCTTGAGAGTATTAATAGCAATAGAACGGATTATGTGAAATGTCAGGTATTAAGGTGAGTGTTCCATTTCGAGCGAGCGATATAGTATATAATATAAGCGATACAGTATATAATAAAGTAACAAAACTAACATATAATGAGCGCGGGTATATGATCAGATTTTATTTGCGTACAAAATATACGTACGTTCTACAAAAAAAAAATCATTTTCACGATACCAAATTTTCGTGAAATGGTTCAGTTTAATGTAAATGAAAACTGAAATAGAGCTTTGTTATTTTCATCGCAGGCTGACAAAAGAGAATTGCGTAGTGAAATTTGTGCGGGGATTTTGGCTCGGAGAATTCGCTTTTTTATTTATGGAGCCAGCGATGCAGCTTTGCGACTTTGAAACAGTTCTTGTCTCATTTAAATGCGAGTAGTAAAAAGTATAAGTAATATGTAGCTGAAGGCATGGTTATTTGATTATACATATTTGATTATACAAAATCACAATATTATTATTAATGACCAACGTCATTTTAAATTGTTGTAAATTTATTTATGCAAATAGTTCAATATTGGTTAGATGAAATGATTTTAATAATAATCTAGGCATCAGTGTCGCGCAGTTTCCGCCGTAACCTCGCTGCGTTCGGCGGGAGCTCATGAAGGAGGATGTCTGAAGCTAGTCGGACAACCGCGAGAAAACATACGTGACTTAAGCTGGTATATATAACCTCTGTTCGGTTGGCTTAAATTTTATGAAGATGTAAAAAGGAACCAAATATAATACAATGTACTTTTTATCTTGATATTATTATTTTTTCTCACCGTTTTATCATTCCACTGCTAAAACACGGGTCTCCTCTCATAATGAGAGGGTTCAGGCCGCAGTGTTACTATGTGAAAAAAAAAATATTTTAGCAGTTCATGAAAATTAATTATGACAAGGGTTAAAAACTCCGTTAGAAAAGTTTGAAACGGAAAACAGCGAGGCAAATTGCATTTTCTCAGCTCAAATTGAGCTTGTAATAATTTATAAGTACTATATTAGCTCGTGTACTCTCCTTAGTTATAACACAGTGACGTTTTTCGGCTCAAATATTGCTTGAAGTCATTAGTGACGAAGAAATGATATTTTATTTTCGGATATCGCGTGGTGTACTACTCGATCGTTAAGTCTTAATTATATACTACATATTTCTACGTTTAAAATTACTATGGGAAAAATATAGGTATTATCTGATTGTACGATTATGATGTATGGCATCAACAATTAAACAAGTATGTTATATTCCGTTAAATATTAGGGATCGATCGATGGGGAATACTTAGATACATTTGTCGCATAGTGTTGGAAGTGTCTAAGCAGTGCCCAAACTGTTGATGATGAAAATTATTTTTGTGATCAAAGAAAAGCAGACAGACATACTAAAATCTATGTATATGCTAAGTTCGTGCTAAGCGCCAAGACATGCTAAGGCGACTCTAAGACTACGCAAGAAGCCCACTAAGACATGAGGTATTACAATGTAATCCTCAGATTTAGTAAGACATTGAATAATGATTTTAGGAGATAATTCAGTAGTGTTTGAGATTGCATACGAAAGATTGTGGCGTGCAGTGTTCAATAAAAAATAAGTTATATTATAATTTCTTTCAAATTTCTAATGAATCTTTCTTTGGTTAATAAAATCTTTCGTAGAATATGAAATTGACTACATTTTTCTTTTGTGTTAATATTCAACGATCATTTTCTGAAGAGATGGCTTTTTCTTTGCTTTCACCTAACATGAACGGTATATTTCGTGTTCAAATGTTAACAACCAAAAGTGCTGTGGTTAGGATTAGGATTAAAGTTTGGTTTATATTCATACTTAGTTTTCGAAATTCTTGTTAAACACATATGCATGGCAACAGGCTCACCACCTATTACATAGTGGGACGTAAACGTAACTGTTGAAATGTAGGAGTGTTCTACACTCCTCTGCATACCCCTACGGGGATTACAGGCGTGAAGTTACGTTTAGTTACGTTCTTGTTAAACACCATCTATTCCATAGTGGGACGTAAACGTATCTGGTAAAACGTGCGAATGATCTGCATTCCTCTGCTTACAGCTGCTCTGCTCTTCGCGGATTACAGGCGAGAAGTTACGTTTAAGTTACATGTTAAACATATCATTTAAGTTTGGATCGGCACTTTTATTCAGTATACAAAGATATTTTGAATGATTCTATACAAATTTTGTTGAGCTAAGTAGTTTCTAGTAATGTCTATTTAATTAAAGAAGGTTTTTGCACAACTTCTATGCTGGTTTGACGATATATCATAAATACATAATTTATGTCATAACTTTCGGCAGTGTAACATAATATTATCTAATTCTTATAAATTGTCGTTAGTTTTTTAATGATAAATCGGCCCTACGGCTCCAGGGGCACAAGATACATTATTAATAATAGGGAGCATATCGATTAATATCGATAAATACATTATACATGTATATAAATATAAGTGTGTAAGTAAAAATGTGTAGTTTTTATGTTATTTCTTACAGAGACAATTTAGTTTAAAGTGTGGATGTGAAAATAAAAAATGAACTGAATACGAAGAATTTGAAAAAACTTCTTTGATTAGCTCCGAAGATTAAATAATTTCCGCTGCCGAGTGCGCGCTGCGCTCGCTGCCAAGTCCAGAACTTGGCAGCTTGGCGCTGCACGAGTTGCCGTATTTGTTACTGCGGGCGAATTTACTATGTATTTATTGGCTTGTTTTATATTGGCTTCAACTGTGGCCGCAATATGTGTAATCATGTACAGATTGCTTTTTGACCAATTATTTTCGTTTTCATTTATTATTTCATTCCTTCTCATATGTTATCGTCATTCTCTTTATCAATATTGTCCTCGTTAGCCTATTGCAGTTTAATTTTGAACATCGGCCAGCGAATCCATGTTAATCTAAGTTTCCAAATATAATCTATCTCGATGGTCGTCTCGATTGCAAGCGCTGCTGCCGATTGAGAGTTTCTGGGTGCAAATGTCGGGTCGACCATTATTGGATTATCCTCCGATTTCCTAGTCGTGGCTTGGACTCTGGATATGTTTCTGATGTACGGCTAGGCTCACGACCTATTCTATAGTAGGACGTAAACGTAGCTGGAGATATCTAACAGTATACTCCATTCCTATACCTAAACTTTGGGGATATTACGATATTATTATTATCCACATACAAATCTGTAAACATTGCAAAGGATGCCCTACGCATAAATGCGATGATCTATTCAGATCATCGCACTCGATTCGACAAGTCTAGTGCCACTAGCGAAGACGTCAGTCTAGCCGTGAACTTAAGCTAATGATAATGATAAAATAACAAAAACACAACATAATTCCTGTGTTTCGTCGAAGAGATACGCAGAAGAGTCGTGAACGAGTCACTAATTATGTTACATGTCCCACTATGGACTAATAATTTATATTTGGACATTAGAATCATAATTAGGTGGATACCTTTTTAAAGTTTAACATATTTAACCCACGGACCAGTTGAATTCAGAGATACTTGCAGAATTTACTTGTAATAAACCACTAGTTTTCTAGAAATCAAACACTAATTATGTAATGTAAGCTTTTGCTTTTCTCTTTCCCGCCCCTTCGTTACGCTGCGACACATTATCTTGCAGTATCCCCTGAGCAATAATGTTATGTTACAAACACAAATCTAGTCTCTCAATAAATTGTTGTAGGTAATTAGTGATTGTTTGATAACTCACTGATAATGATTACGCTGGCACATGGATAGATAAATTTATTGACATGGATTTTTATTTTTTTCTTACGGAGTAGACAGTAAGTAGTAAGTACTGAATGTCTATCATTACAAACATAACATATTTCTTACACAATTATCATTATAAATATAAATTATCACTATATACAATTATTATTATATATATAAATTATTATTATAAATATAAATTATCATTAGGCAGGTAAGTGAGGTGGCAGGTCGGTAAATGTAGAGTGGATATCAGCCAAGTTGATTTTTGAAGTCATGTATTCATTCCAGAAATGAAAGAGCATTCAAAATCGATGACTTGCAAAAGACACGTTTTTGGCACCTCTTCTTGATGACGTAATTGACGTACACCTTTACATATCATTTCCCTCCCGCGCTGCGAACATATTAATTTTATATACGCCCATATAGTAGTGACCTGTGTTACCGATTCGAGATATTTAATTTGAATAAGTATTAAATTTGATACGTAAGGAAAAATGAAATTTTTAATGTTTCAACATTTACATGTTGGAACAGTAAAAATTTCAAAAAACAAATGTCGAAGTGATAAATTTGATAAACGAATGATTGAATATAGTACAACGACAAATAAAAATGAAATGTATATATGTAAAATTTAACATCCAACAATTGTTCGACCAAAGTTACTAAGCAGATATGTATTACAATTCAAGTTCATTAACACTGTCTTTTGTGAAAGTTTAATATTATATTCTAAGTATGTACTTTACTTCTTCAAAACTTATGTTGTTTCCAATTTGGAAAGATTTCGCAAGGGTATTTACTTTTCAAGTTGAAGAATAACTATGAAAATAATTACGGAGAAGGTCAATGATTCCATTAAATATGGATACTTGGAAGTCTGAACACACTTCTTGAACTTCTCTCTGGAAAAAGCTGTATGATTTACTTTATAAGGTTATTATATTAAAGTTTTATCTCTTCATTGTTGCCAGCTCCTTGGCATTCTCGCTGGCAGTATGGGTTGATTGGTTAAGAATATATCTATTCTTAACCAATCAAGTCCACCTAGTTACAGGTGAAGCAGATGGGTCAGTCTAAAGAGACTGATGCTTAACAGTGAATTGATGAAAGTCAAATTTATCAAGAATAATTAAATAAATAAAATTATGACATCACGCCTATAATCTCCGAAGAGGTAGACTGAAAACACTAATAAATTGAGTAGTAGCTACATTTACCCGTTTCACCAGTTACGTCTCCGTCTCGATGTGGAACAGGCGGTGAGCCTATTGCCATACACCGGGCATATATGTAGACTCCGAATCTACGTTACAAAAATCCAGTACCGCCCGAACCGTGATTTGAACACAGGACCTCTCGATCCGCAGTCGTGCTTGCAACCAACGCGAGAAACGAGGCAGTCAAAAAACTGTTTACAAAAAAGTGCATGGAATCAAAACCAAAAATACACCAAAAACGTGTCTGACCGTAATTGACAAAAAATGAGAGTATTAGTAAACATCTCTGCTTACCCCATCGGGAGTTATAGGTGTGATGTTACGTTTTATGAATAAATTATACTTACTGAGCTCGCGCTCTGCTCGGACTCGTTGTGGTGGCCAGACAGGTGACGCACGGAGCCCGCCATGCTGCTCCCACGGTCTCACATCGCGCCGCCCGCCGAAGATATCATTGCCATGTGCCCTGAGCTCGATCTCTTACGGAACCTAACCCACACGTCCATGTTTCAGCATTTAGTGGTAGAGTCACCGTGGTAGAGTCCCGTGTCGTATCTGATTCGTTCTTTTTGATATCACTTCGTACTGTGTGAATATTTCATAAGCGTTGTATTGTGTGTATGTTGTATAAAAGTCAAGTATTGTGCAGTAGCTGTGCTAGTATTTTAATGAGGTCGTACTAAAATTTTTGTTATCAAATTCGGAAGATTTTCCTTAATTGTGTATATATATTGTATGGACCCAATTCAGTTCTCGGCCAGGCAGAGCACCACATATAAGTTACAATTAAAGCATTTGTTTTAACAAATGCTTTAATTACTTTAGTTGCTTATACATACTTTAATTACTTAAGTATTTGTTTTCACAAGTGTATTGTTTTAGATTCAATTTTCACATACGACTCATGGCACCAGTCTTAACAGTTTGAGCTCTGAACATAATTCGTTGTGAAAAATTTTACCCCAATATGTTGTAATATGAAAAAGTATTATTATTTAATCGTGAATTTGATTACGTAATCGCTTAGTAAATATTATCGAATCGTTAATTTTCCGCTCCGTTGTATTGTATCTACTCGATCATTTATAAACAGGAACAAGATGGAAACGTTCATTTCATAAGTAAATATTTCCCTATGTAAAAATACACTTTTATCCTGTTCTGTATATTAAATGATTTGAACGAAAATCACCGATTTTACAGCTGTGTCATTTGTATTATGCGTTGTAAGATTATATTATATTAACAAACAAGTAAGATTAAAATATATAAACAAATTTAATAGGCTTTTTTAAGCATGCTTGCGAAGCTTTTTGAACTTTGAACATATCTGCATTTTTTATCAAACCGAATCGTGGCCAATCGCTGATCTAACAAATAAAAATGACCATTGAGCAGGATAAAGCATTTTTCTAATTTTTCTGCTGCAGACATTAATTCATACAAGTTGGAGTTATTCAAGACAAGACAAGAATACAAGAAAAGTTAAGAATAGGCACTTCTTAGACTAGCGTGTTCCATCTTAGGGTACATTTCGCTTATCAATCGTTGAGACTATAGTCAAATGCAAAGATATTTCTATGACAAAAAGTAGCAGCACGATGCAAAAAGTAGCAGTATGACATTGTCAGCAGTAAATTCCTGAAACATACATTGAACTTCCTGTTGAGATAATTCGAGGGTGGCGTTAATGAGTGAATGTATTTAAAATATATGTCAAGTGCGAACAGGGCGTGCCTCGGATTTTATCGCGGGCCCCGAATAATATTTAAATCGGCACGAGTCGGGTTGTAATTTTTGAACGGCAAAGTTTCACTTTGTTACAAAAGCGAAAATTTACGGAAATTTTCATCAAAAACGATTACAGAAATTTTGTGGAACGGCAGAACGGGGAAAATAACATCATTCACCCTATTGAAGTTGGCAAACTTATTTAATGAGCGGTAAATTGTAACGTAAAATGCCTATTTCATTGGTTATTATTAAAACATTAATTAAATTAAAACCATGCAATATCCAAGATAATAAGGTTTATTGTTTACGAAAATATTCGTATGAGACAATTGATGTAATTATGTACATGTAAGTTTTTAGAAAAACTATTTTTATATTATATTTAAATATTTTCAGGGTTAATTCACATGGTTGAACAGATGGTACATACACAAAAAGATTTCTTTTTCAAGTGCTACATAGTAACATGATCTTATATACTTTAATAAAGATATTGTTGCCCTTGATCAGAAGAGCGGTAAAAGATATTTGGTGTAACGAAATAATGAACGTAACTTCACATCTGCAATTCCCGAAGAGGTAGGCAGAGGAATGTAGAACACTCCTACGTTTTACCGGTTATGTTTATATGAAATAGGTAGTGAGAGGTGAACCACTATCAGAAAATTTTGCAGCGTTCGACCCGGGAATCAGACCCGGGACCTTCCGATCGGCAGTCGCACTTGCAACCAACACGACCGACGAGGCAGGCAACGAAATAATAATGGAAGTTTTTAACATCAAGTCATTTACACTTAGCGCGTGTCTGCATCAGGCGAATTACTTCAAGGGACTTTCGTCGAGTATACTCTGAAAGTTCCAGGGAAAGTTTGCATAGTAGGTACTTTTCAGTACAAGCTCATTTGCCGGGATTTAGTCATTTAGCACAAACAAATTGTTAATTAGGCTTACCACAATATTAAGAGTGGCTTGTTATATTGTTTCCAATCAGTTTTGCCAGCATCGCATCTATACGAACCGACTGGGTACTTTAGTTTTTAATTGGGGGTTAATTTGGCGTACACATTACATTGTAATATCTGCGTTGTAATAACACATTACATTGTAATTTTTAATTGTAAAAATTCTTAAATGAAAAGTTTCTGTTTGTTGTTACATGAAAAGTTGTGATGTTTACCATTTAGATGAATAATGTTTAAGATGTTGAATAATATTTTGTTGGTAATTTTGACTAAATAATTTTCATTAGATAGTCTATTATTATTAAACATACTTAGAAAGAAAAAACAAGTTTGCAATTTTCGTTTCACATGGAAAAATTTATTCGAGACGCTGGAAACAATGATGAAATATGTATGCTAATTCGTATTATGTATTTTTAAAATAAGAATAGAATAAATGGAAAATTATATAAATATATTTATTGAATAATTTTTTTTTCATATAGACATTTGCGCGACCCTGCACTGACAGGGTTTCCTTATTATTCCCGTTCCACCCTCCTAGCGTTTTGAAATTATTTTTCTCCCGTTATAATATTCGGCGTAATGGATTTGTAATTTGTAACCCTCGACGACATTAGGAGATGACGTTGTATAATTTCGATATTCAGTCGTTATTGGTAGGTATGTATATATATGTTTGTATGTAGGTACGTGTGTATATGTATGTTTGTTTAGTTTGTTGTGGGATCATGCTTAGGTCCCGCCCGAGGGAGTATCACGGCTACACGTTGGTACTGAGGAACAATTGTTATTGTAACATTTTGTCTCTAGGGCTAAAGGGTGTGGTTATATGTTTATTATAAGCGACTAAGACTTGAGTCGTAACGCATCTGTATCTCGCTTTCAATAGGACGAATAATAGTACGAAATACAATTTATACTACTTACATATCAATTTATTGTGATTAGACAAATGTTTAATAAAAATCCTAACGCTGCGGTCATATTAATAGTTAATATTAATAGATTGTCTTATTCGAGATCGCTTGTATGTAGATATCCACGCGCGATAGCGGTGACTTGTTACTGCTGCTGACTCGTTCGTTCTCTTCACATAAATAGACAATACTTTACAAGCTTTTGTAGATTGAGAATCTAAGTAATTTTGGACAAGCTTTGTTTATTATTAATACGCAAGTAGAGTAGAGCATAAATAAAATAAAATAAAAAAACCTACATAAAGTGTATATACACTCGTAGTAAGTTTGAAACAAACTTTCTGACTGTTGTTTTGTTGAGCACAGAGCGTCGGAATATATGTGTTAAAGTTTGAAGTTTGATATGTACGGTGTAAGTCACTAGTCACTTTTTCGGGTAACGGTGTAACCCGTACGCGCGTAGCCCATGTGCGCGCCGCGTATCGTAGCGGTATCGTAGCGCGAGCGACGGCCGGCGTAGCGGGCGCCAGCGCTCGACTGCCGCAGACCGCGGCCGAGAGCCCGCGCCCGCCCGCGCTCTTCGCACCGTAATGATTGACAAAATACTTCACCTGTGTTTTCTTAGGAGCGAAAAGCTCACGTAAACACGTGCGAAGTGGAGGCGGGAATTATGTGCTGAGATTTTTGCCAGTCTTTATGTATTTTATTAGTTGTTTATTAAGTGCGTGTTTATTAATTGGAGGAGACGGACCTTATTGAAATCTCAAAGCCACTGCTCATTTACAATTCTACTGGTTATATTGTATTTAATCATTTTATCAAGATTTTAACCTATCTACTACATAGAATTCTTAATTTATGTAACGAGGACTGCTTAATAGTTTCCAACGATAGTATTTTAAAATCATAATATTCAATTAAGGTGCTCTACCAATGTCTCAATCCCAATTCAATGAAACTCAATTCATTGAATTTGTGTAATAAATCAAAATTGCGATATTTGTATATATCACAATTTGCGAGCTGCACTGAATGCAAGTTTTTACTTTGTTAATCGTTGTATTAGATGACATACGCTGAAATTAGCCTAATGTGCATTCGTACGTCGCCGCGGTTCACGATACAAAACATATATATGCGAATAAATCTTGTGAAAAATCTGAATTTTAAGTAACGTGAAACTAACTTACTCGTTAGTTTCACATTAATATTATTATTGCATCGTCAAGACAGAATCAGATATCGTATTGAACATAAAGACAGTATCGAATGCTCAATACCCCTTTCCATACAGAGATGATTCACATCTTCTAGATTCATCGTCGTAATTAAGTAAGTATTGACTTACCTATAATAATAAAATAATAAAAAAAACTAATTACGTTTTAGTTGGTATCTATAAACGGAAAATGAATTGAATTTATCGAGAACGAAAAACAAAACCCATCAAATATAAAACCTATACTCAGTACCGAGATACATTCTCAGTTTAAAATGACTTTTAAAAACTCAAGTGCTACGAAGCTGTTCGGCGTTACAAGAAATGAGAAAACGGAAGTTAAAATGTCAAAGAGCTTTAAAGAAAACAGACCTCACGGGACAATAGCAATAACTGCCAGCGGAAGCAAGTGCCGGCAGTGGAATTATCGTGACGTCGTCAAGTGAAATACACTTTTGCATTTTACATACAGCTGAAACGCAAATGATAAACGTACTATATAACAGAATCATCTTGTTGTATCAATTGATTCCTTACATGATGATAGTTTTGTTAAAATGTTATTCACGCGCGTGCAGCGGTCAGTGAGTCTGACAATAAATATTTCACAAGTACTCAGTCTGTGTCTGGTCATAAAAATATAAAAACATAGATTTAAATGTATTCGTAGTATAGCACCACGCTTATAATTCCCGTAAAGGTGCGCAGATGTGTCTAATGCACTCCAACGTTTGACCAGTTACGTTTACTTCACACAGTGGAATGGGGGTGAGGGTATTAAAACATACCGAGCAAAATCTATACTCATAAGGGTCATCAAGGGCCTCATAAGGGTATATTTCAGTTTCGCTAGCCCCCAGATTATTTCAACATAAGACTATTTGAACTACGTAACATATATATTTTAAATTAAATAGTCTCGCAGTAAAAAGCGGTATTTAAAATCAACTTCCATAAAAATAGTATTATGTACGGTGCATTCACCAAGAGAGGGCACGATGCACTTAAACGACGGTGCAGAAGACCGTAGTGCCGAGTGAACGAAGTCTAAGCACTAATTAATTTTATTTTCGCGATGGTTCCGCCGCGGTCATAAAATGCTTAGCCAGTTGGCTTTGTGAGATAACTTTGTGCAATTAATATTACTTTAAAAATAAGTTACTGGCATTTTTTCGTAGCTAAACTATTTATATATATTGTACAGGGAACATTTATTCATGTATGTCTCATACTTGTTAAATATTAAAAAGAAGATGCGACAATTTTTAACAATGCGAGTATACTACATTTCTTTGCGCTCGGATATGCGCCCGATGCATGGCAATAGGCCCACCATCTATTCCATTTTGGGACGTAAACGTAACTGGTGAAACGTGGGAGTGTTCTGCATTCCTCTGCCTACCTCTTCGGGGATTCAGGCGTGAAGTTACGTTTTTTTTTCATGTACATGAAACGCAAATCTATTTCTTAAATGTAATGATGCATAAAGGTACATGGTCAAGGTCTTAAGAGGTTGCTTGAAGGATACCAGTTAGACCTCTATCGACATATTGATAGCCATAGGTAACCTGTTACTAAGATTCATTTCTGGTAATCGCATATCAGTTAAATGTCAAGAGATTAGAGCTAGATCATTATGTGGATCCTATCATATGAACGATGACAAAAACTATTAACAAAATTATGTGGAGTTGACTAATTATTATTATAATCATCATCAAAACTATTGATGCTATATTTTTTGTTATGAGCGTTATCTTATAAGAATTAAAGATAAATGAGGGGTCCATGCAAGCAGCCACCGCGTCTGGCGATCATTTCTTATCAAGTACAAACATGTACTGTCCGCCACACCCTGGCCATCGCGACTAATCTTTTCACTACGATGCCTCATCACTTTCTCCACGGCGAAGAAAAAAAAAGCCATATACTCACACCGCGGTCGTCTTGGTGCCATCCTTCACCTGTCTTATAGAACATGACGGGGGACACTAAGGTAAAGATTTCCCCACCATGTTCTCCTTCCGCGTTACAACCAGTAGTGCACTAGTAAATATAGTTCCCTCACACGGGACTTATCCAGCGATGGAAGGTACTGTGAAAAGGAACGATAGCAAGTGAGCTGTTCGTGGCATACTTCACTGTTGGACCGACAAGGGGATGGATAGATGGAAGTGGAAACGACGGCTCAACCGTTCTCGCTGGCCCACGGAGTATTGAAGCTACTCAAGTATTAATGGCCAGTTGAATCTAGGCACTGCATGAAATAATCACGGCGCCAGAACAAAGACCGCTAGTCTATTGTGTTCGAAACCGCAAATTGTACAATATGTTACAAGTCACTTAAACAAGGAAAGTCAGCAATTATATTAGCTTGTTAGTTTTATGAAAGTTGTACCAGTTAAGTTGAGTATATATTTTAAATATTATTATTATTACTGCAGTTAAAAACAATATTAAAAATATATATTTAGCACGGTACATAATAAACGGTATGAGAATATTAATTGTCTGATTAGAAGCTCATTAAAAATGTCAACAGTTGCCATTTTGTTATATATTTCTATGAAGCATTAGGTAATGTAATTTATAATTGTTTTAATATAAGTACTTAGTATACAGTATCATCATATGTAATGATACAATCAATAGTTACGAGTATTTTGTAACGAAGAACAATGTTCTAGAATTCACTTTTGAATACTAATTTGTGTGATTTATGTTCAGTAATTATATATTTGTCTTATTAGTGCTGTAATAATAAAAAGTTTCATATATTATATTTAGTTTGCTCTTTTCAAACTATGAATGATGGCACAAGATTCAAGTTGTAGCGATCATTTATATAGCGGTTGGATGATAGGCCGCTGAATACTAGCAGGAGAAGAGGGCCAGGACCAGCAATAGCGCTACCGATTAGGGGAGGCCTATGTCCAGCAGTGGACCTCGAAAGAATCATGGATGGTATGAGAAAATTCGTTGGTAACTATCAAACCTACGTACAGAGGTACATATATACAAAATCAATATAATTATCACTTCATTCCAAGCTCTTGACTTAAGACAGGAGAAGGGTTCTTTAATTTACGCATATTAACTTTATTTCGTTGGAACGTTTAAATTATTAAGCCTACTTATTTGAATCGAGTTAATTATTCATATCCCCAATTTGCACGCTCAATGTCGGAATTGTGGGCGAGGACTGCTTTGGAAAGCCCACGCTCAGCACTGGACTGAGATAGGTTGACCACGATCACGAATGCGATGAGACCTCCAAACAAATGAATGTTTAATATGGGATATTATAAAACCAACGAAAGTATGTTCTAAGCGTATACAATTAGCAAGTATGCCAATGCAAAGAAATACAGTACAACGAAATCATAAAAACAGAACATACAACTTAACAGATATAAAAGATATAAAAGAAATATAAAAGATATCGAGCACACTTAATGGGACATTTTAAGATATTACCCAAAACATTGGCTGCCGCGGCATCTCGCTTTTCAAGGTTCCAGGTTATTTGGGTTAATAGATGAAAGTTTTCGTTTTGGAATTCATCCATTCACCATTATTATTATATTGTCACAACAAATCCCACACGGGGTAAACAGGGTCACAAATGGTGAGAACAACTTGCTTGTGAGGAGTAAAAAGATAAATTTGACTTATGATTATTTTGTATTTGAAAAC
>DWEI01001461.1:0-16596 GCA_018245875.1 Mysoria ambigua
AACATGTCCGAACCAACGGAGCATGCCCTTTCTCATTTTTACACCGATACTCTCTTTCATACTAAGCATCTTTCTTAAATTTGTAAATATAAAATATCTTTCATTTTTGTAAATATCACTTTGCTTTTTTTCCAGTCTTATGATGCTCAAATTATCCATCGGTTATAGCATTATAATATGCTCCATGTTTATTAAGCTTTATTGTTTATAATCTTGTATGCCGATTTCATTTGTGTGGTTTAGGGACAGTCCGACTAATAATGGATAATTTGAGATCCTCCTTCTGAACCTCATAATCATTTTGTTTCTAGCCTTCATATCAATTCAATGTTAATTTTATTTCTATACATATCGTGATTGTTATCCACAAGATGTCGAAAGAGAACTAGCCTAGTGTTCTGCCTAGGCACTGCTAAATGCTCCGACGAACTATGGGCAGATGCGAATGTAGTGCTAGAAACTGTTTTGGATTCGCTAACCCGCTTGCCCTGCGTGATTGTGAACGTAACCCTTCAGGGAAGGCCTATGTCCAGTAACGGACTGATGCTAATTATAATACAATGAATAGCCAGCAAAAGTTTCTCTTCAAAATTAGTTTTATGTTCAATCGTGTATGAACGAAATTCAAATGTACACAATAGTACTTGAATATGTAAGAACAAAGTACAAGTTAATCTGAACGTGATATCATCATTTAGATATAAAACTAAATGAAATTTATGTTTGCATTTTTGTTAAAGTTATCTCCATTACCTGATCATAACTTATCCAATCAAATTTTCGTGTATATGGTGGGAAATATTTGGTGTAAAAATAAAACACAAAGTAGTTTTAAAATTTATTGATTAGAGACATTCACACATCAATATTCGAATTTATAAAGAGAAATATGATATAAATGTCCACTTAAAAAAAAACAAAAATACATGAATTGTTTATTTAATTTAAATATAATAGAAAACCTAAATTTATAAGAAATAATGAGCTTTTTTGAGCGTGCGTTCAGTACGAATTGGCATTTCTGCACTATTTAAATATATATAAATGCGACTCAACTGGGGATGAATGAACAGATTTCAATTAAACTAAATATCTATTACAATCCTCAATTCCTTTAGATAAACAATCACCTACACACTACGAGCACTGTCTTAGGCCCCGCTTATTCTAACATCGAACATTGAATTTTTTCAAAACCTTACTTTAGATTGACGTCTTTAAGAAAACGCATATTTTTACTCGGTGATTCGCGCTTCTCACCTTAGCCTAAAGTACAGCGACGCAAGGGTGGCGACACCGGCGCCGCCCGGGCGCGCGTAGCTGCCGGCGCCGGCTGCCGGGGCTCGGGCTCGAGCCGCGCGCGCGGCGCAGCCAAACAGACAGACAGACAGACCACCGGAACATACACATTTACTACTACTTGATATGGAATGTCTCATTAATGATATACTGCTAACAATGCTGGAGTGATTCTCCCCAATCATGCAGATGTGTCACTTCAAATTTCATAAAAAATGTATAAAATTACAAAAATCGATACAAAATCATAGGCATTGGACGAGATTACCATAGACAAATGACACAATTGTATAATAATATCAAACCTTATATATGTATGTATGTATGTAATGTAGATATCGACCAAAACTAATCGTATGCAAGAGGCGGAGCCCGCGCCGGGGGCGGCGAGCCCGCACTTGTTACAAAGTCACTACACCACTAAATATCGTATAATTAATTGTATGTATATGTGTAAAATTGTATAGTTCAATAAAAACCTTGGCCACTAAACATTTAGTCTGATTGTTATCAGCGTCGCCCGGCTACATGTGACGACGTATCCTAAATTTATTGAAAGATATCTCACTAGATTATAGGAGCGTATTATATTTTTAATGAATTTAGATATTATACTTAATTAATCCAGAGAGCTCTAAAAACAAAACTAAATTTATACAACTTATTAATAAAATTCTAGGAGCGCAATAATAATAAGCGCGTAAATATTAAACACTGAAAATAAAGGAAATCAATTCATTTTGCTTTCGCCTCACTCACAACAATATACAAGGTATATTCATATTTTTACTGGACACAAATTTTTTTATGAAAAAAAAAGATTAGGAGAAAATCAATGATTCATATATACATAATAGTGTCACAAACGTCTTAAGCTACATATAATATTATATTTCGAGTGGTATACATTTTCAAATAGCAAGACCGATATAATTGTCTCCTACTGTCCATAGCTTTCCAAGACCAAAGCCACGACACGAACAGTGCGCCGGCGTGGCACGCACCCTACGCGACGGCCAGCCTGGAGCAGCCCCGACACCGCCCCACTCGCCTCCCCCACGCCGTCGGGACGCTGTCCGTCATAGAGTGTGCGAGGACTAAACCAACGGTTACACCTCCCTTGTCGACGAACAATATTTGCAAACTAATAAAAGAGCTTGTGTTTTCTGCCGCCAGAGCGAATTGTGATAATGAGACAAATACAACGCAGACTATTTAGGAGCGAGTCATAACTAATACCCCTGTAATAATGGCACCAACTTATCGCACCGTATACTGCCTACATAACTTTGTTACTGCATATAAAATAATAAAAAAAAATCGTCCCTAGCGAAATAAAAATGTATAAAATCTTAATTTCATAGAAGCAAAGCACGCTAAACTTAAACTATAAAATCAATCTATATAAAGGTCACAATTAGAAACAGAAATCCACATCTCTCTTTGATAATATAATATTAAGATCGAACTAAGTTCGATATCACACCACAGTTCTAATTAGAAATAAATTAAAGGTTCCGTTCGTTCGCGCGCCGAGGGGGCGCCGCGCTCAGTTGCCCGCCTCCTGCAAGCAAGCAAGTGGGGTGGGGTGGGGGTCAAGGACAAATGTAAACTTTAGTTCTGGAACGTGGCACACTAAGACGGTATATTAATTGACAAAGCCAATATATGTTTGCCAGTCTGTATACAGAGGTATTAAAAATAATGAAGAGCAAACTCCTTACCATTTCAGTACTCAGTTCGGGTACAGCTGGGACCTCGGGAATCAGTTCAGCGATAATGTCGGTCTTGAGCATTTCCTGGAAATTAGCAATGTATCATGAGACACTCGTTTTAATTTCACACTTCGATGTATTAGGAGTGGGGGTGAAAAGCGATTACAAATTCACTATAACATAAACATTTAAATACTACTGGACGGCTAACAGCGCCGCAGCGGGTCCACACGCCAGCACAGAGTCAGTGCGTCGGAGTTCATCATTACTTAGCAGCGTGATGTCGATAGTTACGAGATTTTCTTATTAATATTGGACAATTCAAAAAATGTATTACGAATGGTACAGATACCAAAGCAATGAGTGGCACACAGTCTGTTTTTCTTTATTTAGATATAGGGAGTCTTCAAGTATTACGTAACGCAGTTTCTCTCGTAAAACATTACACTTACATTACACTTAAACTCATTACATTACACTTAAAACCTTTATTAGTTCCGCAAACTAGGGAACTTACCGGTACTTTATTAAACTTATTTGTGACTTTTAGATAAAAATGGTCCTTTGTGTGTCACGTACAGGGTACAGAGAAATGTTACGAGGCGCTACGAGGCTCAAGAATCGTCAAAAACTGCGTTACGAGATATTCGAACGCTCCCATACAATAATCACTGATTATGAATTCTTTATAAATACGTAGCTAACGATATTCAGCGACAGCAGTCAAAAACGAATCGGTTTTTCCAGTATTCAGTATTGCCGCACAGCGAAAGTCCTCTCGCATCGTTTCACACAAACATACCGCATAAAACGATCGTCTCGATGCACTGTGACGCGTGAACCGACTGGTTATATCAACATTTGTACACTGTTAGCTAACTGTCAATCGAGTATTGCTTTGTTTTAAAGTTTAATATCATTTAGTCTTACTTATTACAGATAAAGCAATGTAATGATGTATTTTAACTACTAATCAAATTAAATGGCACGATAAACAGGAAAACTAGATTTTAAAATAATATCATGGTATGACCCTGAAAAAAAAAATGAAAATGACAATGCACGTAAAATATATTTATATCTAGATGTGTTAGCACTAAAGCAATTCGTCTCACGCCGATCTCATGCTGTCGGATCTACGTATACAATCGGAAGCAAGTCACAGGAGGAGGAGATGAAAAGGAGAGGAGGGCAGCCGAGAGCCGCCACTATATCGAGACTGTAGGATGTGTATCGGAAATAGATCACGCTCCACGTCTTCCAGTTATTGACGGTTCACACATGCTGGTACAGAAATGCACATGAAACTAATTACGATAAATTGTTAACGGGGTGTCAAAACGCTCCTTAAAATACGATACTAATCTTCTACAAGAGCAAGACTGTCCGGGCAGTAATCACCTGTGCGACGGGCGCGGGCGCGTCGGCGCGCGGCGCCTGCTCGCTATCGCACCGGCAAAGCTCGCTGGGCGGCGGCGGGAAGGACTCGGAGCCGTCGCCCAGCGGCGCCGCGTCGGTCGCTTCCGACAGCGACGGCGGCATGGAATCTTCGGGTGTCGAAATCGCTTTGCCCATATCACCAGCAGCTTCGTCCATCGGTATATCTATTGGTGAAGTCGTCTCACCGTTCGTAATTATTTTGCTTTCTTCCAGTTGCTCGTTACACTCTGTATCTACGGTGTTTTCAATTATATCTTTGGTTTTGTTTTTTAAATTTTCCATTTCGGTATCGTCGTTACTTTTAACACTGTTAGAATCGATGTTGTCGGAATTAATGACAATTGTAGGTGATTCCAATATGAATTCAGAGCTATCGTGAACTTCGGTTACAATGTCATCTGCATCGTTCTGTGTAGTAACATCCTCATCTAGAGCCGATGGTAACGGTGATGGAGTATTGTCTCTCTCCGGTTCCGACGTTTCAACTACAGGCTCTGCAGAGATCTCATCCGTAACATTTACAGTTATCTCAGAATCTAATGCGTTCAAGTCCTGTTGTACGATTTCTTCATCGGCAGCAACTTCAAGTTCAACAGGTTTCGTAACTTCAGATACATCGACTGGAGTTCCTTCGGCTAGTTCAATAGGCGTTTCGATCTCAATTTTGGTTGTTACATCATTGGCTGTCTCAGTTTTTTCTTTATATTCTGGAATATCTTCCTTATCAGCATGAACGCTCTGTTCATTGCTAGGCTCGATTTCAGATAATGTTGAATCTATTGGCTCTTCGGATTCAATGTTGACATCATTCGAAGACTGCTGTGCCCCAGTTTCATCGGAAAGAGAATGTTCAGAGGAGACCGTTACAGCTTCGGAAGGGGGATTTTGAATTTCGATTGGTTTATCGTCCAACGCGTCATCTGTTTTGAGAATTGTGTCTGCGGTAGTGATTGTTGGTGCCGTGTTTGTTGTGATATCAGCAGTTTTAGCAAGTGAAGCATCTGTCAGTTCTGGTGCCATAGTGGTAGCGGCAAATGAAGCCACTGATGAGGGAGGGGGATTTGCAGGTAAGGGTGGAGGCGTAGGTTCTATCAAAGGCATTTGATCAACACAAACCTCTTTTTTAACAGGAATTTCAGTTGCAGGGACGATTTCTGGCGACTCAACAGTGGTTTCTTCGGGTTTGCTTGGTTCGTTTTGTTTCACTTCGGGCGTCTCAATTTTGGGTTCATCTAAGGACAGTCCATTTACAGGCAGCTGTTCTGGCTCAGTTTCGGGTTTAACTTCAGACCTGTCAACTTCTGGACTCTCCTTAGCAGGTTCATCAGCGGCAGGGGTTTCTACTTTATCCGTTTCTGGAGTGCTACTACCGTTCGTAATAGGTTCAGTTACTGGAGTCTCAGGTGTCTTTTCTTCCTTGACCTCTGCCTCAGGTTTTGCTTCTTCAGCCACTTCATTCACTTCAGATTCTGGGGTAGTTTCAGCCACCTGTAAAATTTATTCACATTGAAGTTTCCAGAGAAAACGACTTAAGTAAATGAGGCTTTTATACTATAAAAACCTTGATAATCACAAGCACGAAACACACACATTGGATACCTTGTCATCGGCCATGGCGGCAAACTTGTAATACTAGTGTACGTTATAAGAATTCAGAGCAGACTGAAGGGAGTCCCACTCGTACATTGTAATTTATAGCATAATTTTTGTAACGGAAGATTGATTCTCATTTTTAGATAAGTAGTTACCCTTCAATGATCATGAACATGTTATATCAAATTGCAGTGGTATAGTAGGGCTGGCACAAACATTTAATATGTTGAAAATTTACAATACGAATATGAGCATATTAGTTTTCGATGACATTTAAGTGCAAATGTGACCATAAATTAGCTATCTATGCCGAGAGGATTTTAAAGTTCATTTTTATTATGCTCCAGGGTTGTCAAAATATCAAACCTTCGAACTAAATCTAAGAAAATATTTCAAATACAAATAATGCAAGATGTATTATAGATATATTATAATATGGAATTATTAAAAATATCTCAGAACAGTATATTTTATCTCTAAGACATGCCAACCGCAGAGTTGTGGCAAACAATAAAACGATACTTGCGCACAAGGCCGTCTCTGTTTACTGAAGCAGAAACGTATAACTCGAGCGCCCGCCTCGTGGACCGGCCATTCGGTTGATCATTGCAGGACGTGACCGTTCTGGCCGCTTTAAATATCAATGCAGTTAATGACACGATATTAATACACGTATTAAATATAAGACAGAATACTTCAAATGTAAGAAAGTAAATAATTCATCGTCAGCATCGGCCTATTTTTGTCCACTGCTGGGCATATAAACCTCTCCAAATAGCACACCACTGAACTCGATGTTCAGCTCTACGCATCTAACCGCTGCCAGCCTGCTGTCGTCCTGCGCTACGATTGTCAAGTCATAGGCATGATCACCACTCCAGAGCACAACATCCACTCCAGCGGTTATCGGTTCTGTGACAGTTGTGACCACACCACTTTCATTTTAACTAATAATAAATAATTCAATATAAAACAAAAATACTATTAATGTCAAATAATGCTTTGCATCCATGGTTAGTTGGTTGGCTGCTATTAAGAATATTTGGGTCAGATCCCCGATACGGACAAAATATTAAATTTATTAAAATTACTTTTACCATTAATGTATCACCGTTTCGAGGCTTATACTTTCGACAAGTACAAGTGGTAATGTAATCTACGTATAAATTTACTAAAGAATTTAACTTTTGCATTGTTATTCTTCGTACCGGAAATGTATACATGTGAGCGTAATATTAAAACGTCTCGCGAAAAAAATGCTAAGCATGCAGCACATTACTATATAAGAAATGGCGGAAGCGTAGTAGTGTGAAATAACGATAAAGGTCGTCACAGACGAAGCTATAATATGTACGATGATATATTACACAATATGTTTCATATACATATGTACAAGTTGACTGGCCGAATAACTATATATGTTTCCTACATTGTTAAAACATGTAGTGATATAGCAAAATATCAAGTCATATCTCGCGGTATATCAATACATATTATTGCGCTGCCAATGACCGCTATATACATGCAAGTTACAGAACAGACACAGTATATCAAGACATACTGTAGCGCCGTATTGCCATAGACAGATATTTCATGTTTCGTTATGCCGAGATATATCGCGCGAGAACTGTATTGAAGCTACGTACAACATATTAACATAAACTATAGCTCGGTCTACGGCGACAGTAACACCCGCACGATTGACAAACAATTTAAAAAGGTCAGCGCACAGCGAGCGCGCAGCCGGAAAGCGGTCTCCATACATAGAGCTCAACGTGATCGGCGGCCGACCCACGGCTGCCTGTTATGCGACGGTTTCACCGTAATCACCGTTATCCACGGGATGAATTGTTTTGTCGCGTCTATTGACATGAAACCAAATGGACACCAATTAGTCACGTTAACCAATTCAGATAACACAATTGGATGTTACGATTTAATTATAGTTACAATTCAAACTGTTATTTGTTTGACTTTAGAGAACAATTAAGTATTTTTAATTGGTTATCCTTGTAATAATACATTTATTATTTATTCATATGTAGTTCATTAATACGTATTAAAATTACGTGAGCTGCATTACCGACCTTTTATGTCAGGAGTTTATTACAAAAATGAATAGCATTAAACTTTATTGACACAGTTAGAGTAAACCTTAATGTTAAAGATCACTTTCTGCCGCCTAAACTAACCTTCTCATGCATGTGCAGAGAAACGCAAAGGCCGTAAATGTAATGGAAGACAAAAATAACAAATGCATATGTTCTATCATAACTTTCAAATTGTAATATAAAATCAAGTGAATGTCGAGTTCGTTTCCGACAAACTATCGCAGCTCGTTAGGGCGATTAACATAATGTTCGGCAACGAATGATAACAGAACCGTTTCAACGTCAACTGAATATAACAGGCACTCGGCTCAGTCGAGCGTGAAATGAAAACCGGCGACAATGAGCACAATGAGCACACAGCGCGACGCGTCCGTCGCCCGGGCCGGCGCCGGCGGGCGACACGCGCCGCTCGAGGGATCTCATTGTTCGGGGTTTTATATACATCACACCCGGAACACAACAAATGGCCGCCGTATCCCCGCAGTCGTCGATATGCGGTGTGTTCGGCTTTAGAGCACATCTATGTTCTTGTATTAATTTTGTATCATAATGTTGCGAGTTCCCAAAGTCGGCGTGCACGTGTGAAGATAGCGATGGATGTAAATAAAGCATGTCAGCTATAATATGTATAGCACTCCGTGCTTCCTGCCTACCTTGTGAGCGACCGGTCGTAATGACGAAGTAATAATAATAATACTACTGTACTATTACTTTAAAACACAAGTTTGGGCCTTAAATAGAAAATCGTTTGAACTACTACGCGACAAGAGGGAGTTCAAACGCCGAAACAATTTCGGGACAATCCAATTGCAATTACGCGAGCCGGTCGGCCGCTACGCCGACGTCGGCCGCGCTCAATGCACTCAGCGCCATGCTATCCAGATCAAGTCAATTTCATCCAATGAAATAAATTGCTGGGGCGAATTCATTTTCAACATTAAGTAGCCGAGGAATGTTACACGTCACTTTGCGCCTCTAATCCCCGAAGAGGTAGGCGGGAATTCAGAACTATCCCATGTTTCAGTAAATTATTTCGAACTCATACAAATACCATATATCGAGTTTACTAGTTTTCGAATTTATTCTAAATTCAGAATGCGAGTTGAGGTGAGTTTCAATTATAACAAGACCGCACTCGGTATAATATTAAGTGATCATTTTTGTGTCGCACGACGCATTTAAACGCCCGCCGCCCGAGGCTCGCGTGACAAGTGGACGGGTATGATTTGCATGAGCAATAAATAACGAGAGATAGCAGCGGAATCGCGCCCGGTCCCGACGCACTATTATAACAACTTACAACCGGCCGTTATCATACAAAGGTTGAACGCCCCGTGTCCGCGCCGATCACTATGATTTCACTCGGCGCTGCCAATTATTTTGTATGCAATGGAATATGTCAAAACCAAAAACGCAACGAATAGTAACGCGTGGCGTATGTGCCGGTTGCCATTCAAAACGGGTGTCATGTATTGCAATAGAATGTATTCAAATGAAAGAGCGATTGTATGTTGTTACAAAGGAACGCGACGATATAGCGCTAATTAATAGCTCGCTCGATAACATCAATACGAAATTGGAACCTTCCTTATTATGTCAAAGTTGTAATGGAACGTATGTTGTGAAAACAGCGGACACCCCACCCCGGCGCCGGCGCCGCGGCCTCCGTGTCGCCCAGTAAACATGCAACGCGAGCCGGTGCACCCCCCTCCGTCCCCCACCCCGCCCCCGCGCGCCACCGGCACCGTCCATTGTTCACACGATCGCTGACGACCGTCGGATTATAAACCGATGTGCCAGGATGTCCCGTAGCGACCGAATACTGAATAATACAGACAGACACGATGTTATTTTGAAATTCAAGAAATGTATTTATATGAATATTTTTCAATTGTCTACTTATTAAATTTTCTCATTATGCTCACATATTATTGGTAATCTGATGTAATGAGATATCTGGTGAATATCAATAGTATAACTGCTTTGCCAACCTCTCCGGGGAAATACAGGCAAAAGGTCATGCGGATACTTTCTCAAATAACCACGTCATCAAATCTACGTTTCATTACTGAAAACTTTTTAGTATTCGAAAATGTAAGCGCGATGGATTTATACGATTCTTAAGACCAAGTGCCCACGAGGATGCGTCGCGCCCGCGGCCGCTACGCCCACGGCTCCGTCGCTCGAGCAGCGGCCGCGCGCGCGCGCTCATTTTATTTCGCCGTGCCAAACCCGTTCCGCCATTATCGGTGGGTACGATTGATAAAAGCAGGCAAGTTTTCAAAACGACGTTCAAATAATTTTCGTTTTTACGTGCCAGAAAGTTAACATATCTATTTAATGGACTTTATAAACATTTTTAAATTATGATCTTACTCGTTTCAATAATATTTTGCACTGTTTTACGGGTGTAATAATTGCACCTCTACAAATTCAACTTTAGTAATAATTTATTCACCACGCCACCCAGATATAAAATGTAAAGCTTCATGTGATGTATCAAAAATGTATTCCTATATAGACTAGTGCTAGTACAGGAGGCAAATGATAACAAGTACCGAAATATCTCAACCAACACGTGTTGCCACTGCCAAGTCAAACGGGGACATACATGTTGTACAAGTTTCATGTCAGGGGCGGCGCTTCCCCACGGCGCTGGCTCCTTCTTGTTTACTCAACATCAAATATTTACGAAATGTTAACTATTGCCTTCTTGTTTAAGGAATTTAGAAAAAAAAACTAGGATCACTATGTATTGAAGATGCATTACAAATGACTATGCATTAGAAGCATGTTGATTCACATTTACATTTTTACACAATTAATTACACTGAGCGAAAAAAATATTTTTGGCCGAAATCTATTTTAGATATAAAAGAGTGGCAGCCCTGGCCCTGCTCGCAGCGGGCACCCAGTGTCGTGTCGGCACACAGCTCGCGTCACACATTCGTCTAATGGACGAGTCTTCGACCCCGGCGCCACAGTTTCTGCACAATTTGTGTATCAACATATATCGTGTACAGACAATTCATCCACGCCACACGTAAAGGAGCGCAACCACAAGTGAAACGTGAATTACGTCACTGACAGCATCCGAGCGGATGTTATTGAACGCCGAGTGTTGAACATTGAAATATGTTTCCCTCGTCGTTATGTTCTCCACTTGTTTAGGTTAATGTTCCCCGAGTACGTTCAGTTTCAAATTATAACTGTGGAGCGAGTCAAATTCGATTTGTTTATTATTCATACTCGAATCGTTAAAATAAGTTTTAAATTTTTTACACCAACCTTATCGATGGCTAATGTTTTATATTTTATATGTTAACAAGTCTTGACTTAAAAAAATGTGTAAGTATAAGTAAATATCACTTTTCTCTATTTATTTTATTTTTATAGAAAATATAGAAAATAAAAGCACATCGCAACTGAACTGCAACATTGCGGACGCCGCCACGTGACGTAACGTACGACCACGCCCGCGATTCCCGAAGAGATAGGCAGGGCAATGTACAATAACACCACGCACCACCGGCTAAGTTTACGTCGCACCAGGCATTGCTTGGCGAGCCCATTGCCGTACACCGGGCACGAAACCTGACGCCGAGTCACTACCGGAAGATCTAAATTAGAAAAATTTAGTAGCGCCCGACCCGGGAATCGAACCTAGGACCTCCAGTCGCATTCGCACTCAACACGGCCAATATTATATTTGAAATAATATTATGATGGATAGTCCGTAGATAGTATTATTATTCGTCAACGAATGATTTTGTTCATTTGTCCTTGTTTTCCAATTCTCATCAACTGCGCTTGTCATTTTCTTTTAAGTCATAAGGGATTCAAAATATCATTTGTGCACGTGCGTGTAGCTTAAATACGCGTTTAGATATCGTTTGATCGACGTCAGCCGGTGGCAGCCCACAGCTGGACATTTCTTCCCCGCAGGCGATTAAGCCCATAATCCAGCACGGGCCATGCGGGTTCATTATGGAAATCTATTATGATCAATTTTGTTTTATATCAAATCCTACATATTCCTGCAACATGCGAGGGGTTCATAGATATTACGTAATTCTACATTCATAAAAAATAGACTAAGTGGTGTCCTTATTATGCAAGCACGGCCTTACGACCGCGGTTTTTTGTCTTGCTGCCGTGTACAAAAACGAAACAGAACTGATCCGAAGCGGCCGGCGGGGCGGCCAGCGGGCAGCCCGTGGGCAGCCAGTACTAGCGGCCGCGGCCCCGCTATGAATTACAATGCGCACTGCAGCGGGCGCGCCCCGCTACAGGCTCGCCGTAGAGATCGCCGGCGACGGGCCATGCGCGCGCCGCTGGCTCGGGGACAATCAAATCGACACGGATTTATTTCGACGAGTTGTTATGAAAACGTTCGTTGCACCGCGTGCCGCTACTTTATTTCGTCATCGCCATTATCATTACCATCAGTCTTATGTCTTTCCACTACAGGGACACGGGTCTCCTAAGCGGGAATGATTAAGGGCCATAGAATACAAAATGCAGGTAGCAGCAAATTGATAATTAAAAATTAAATGCCGTTACTTTCCATCGATCGTCACGATAATCGACAACGAGGACTACTACCCACAGACATTTTATACATCCAGCAACATTGGGCACGAGCCGCGCGGCACGCGTTTAACGATCTCACGAACGTTTTAAGACCTGAAATTAGCATAGCGAGGTCGACGATTAGCTGCGCCGTTGAGAACCATTTTTGCAATTAGCTCGGAGAGGAGGTCTATTTCGAGACACTGTCGTTCATAAGACAGCGGCCGAACGAAACGAAAGTGGGCCACCGCCACCTCGCCGATGGACGCGCCGCACGGGCCCGCGCCAGCGTCTGCCGCACGGTGCGCCGCACGGGCGTCCGTCGAATACGAATAAGCTTAGCGGGGGAGAAAACTAGAAAGTTACCGCTCTTACGGCGATTTAGAGATTTGCTTACTCATTCCAACACAATGACTTCCAAAAAGTGTACTCTCGCCGGGTGACGGTGCTGCGATCGATTGGAAAACAAAAAATTTGTATGTCAAGTGTTTGTTTGCACGTCGATGTCCGTTCGCAAAGTGTATGCGCCGCTTACCTCCTCGGGCACCTTCTCGGGCTCCCCGTTCGCTTTGGGCTCGTCGTCCTTCTGTTTCTTCTCCTGTTTGGGCTTGTCCTTCCTACTGAAACTGATCGACCTGAGCGACCATTTCTTCTTGACCTGTCCGTGACACGCCCGGGGGTTAGAACACATTAAAAATACACACGCGCATGCACGAGGGACGGCGACTAGTGAAGGTTGCTGTGTGAACTACTAAAACATCTAATTATCGCGCATCACACGACGCCAAGTCGAGGATGGTGATGTTTATTAAAATAGTTATGTATTTGTTAGTCTAAAAAAGGTTTTTCTTTAACTATTTCATTATTATACACTCCAATTGTAAAGAGAGGACAGTTATATACTACAAATACAGAGCAACGGAACATAATACAGAACAGAATGGACAATGGTACTGCTTCTTTCAAACGATTACCTTTTCTTTTTTGGGTTTCTTGCTGTCCTCGGCGCTGGGGGAGGTGTCGCCGTTCTCGCCCTTCTGGTCGCTGTCTCCGTTAGTCACGGGCGCTTCTTCTTTCTCTTTCTCGCTCTCCTCCTGCTCTTTGCCCTCCTTCTCGGAATTGGCGTCCTTGTCGTTTTCTGTAGCCCCATTTTCGGATTGCTTCTCTTTGTCCTATAATCAATGAATAACATTGTAATAAACCATCTCTACACAATCAGTCTCAATTATAACTATCCATGTTATGTGTTCTGTGGGTCGGAATAACAACGTGAACCGTCTATTCTCGTTACAATAATAGCTACAATAAATTTAATTGACCCACAATGAAGTGAAGGGGTCCGATCCATTAAACCACACTTTTGTTGCGAGCGACTGTCGGTCACAATTAACAACCGTATTCACCCACATTTTATTCTAACAGAGCTACAACCATACGGAACACCATACGGGTCCCGCTCGCCCCGCCGAGGGCCGGCTACAATCACGACTCGATTATAATTCATGCACAACATCCGGGCGCAGCACAAAGGCATTCGTCGGAGCGGAGTCAACTGCGGAACAATGGCGCATCGAACGGGGAGGAGGAGGCGCGGGGCCGCGTTACCGCCGGCTCGTGGACGTGCGCGTCGCCGTTGAGCTGCGGCTTGAGCGCGTCGGCGTCCGCCAGCGGCTCCACGCGGCCCTCGCCGCCGGCGCCCGCCGCCGCCACCTCGCCCGCGCCCTCCGCCTCCTTGCCGCTGATGTCCACCGAGCGCTTGCTCTGCTTGGCACCCATGCTCGCTGCTGTCCTGCCGACAAACGAACACATCTGTTACCACATGTTCAACCGACAGATAAATATTCGGCAACCGTCAAACAATTCGATCGCAAATGTTGAAACAAAAATAACTATACGAGATATAAATATACACCATGATTAATGAATATATATGAGACAGGTTATTCACACTGACTTCGATTGTCACGACGTTATATGAAATGATATATTCGTTTCACGGCCACCGTCATCTCGGTATGCTAATGAGCGTCTCGCGGGCGATGGAAATACACATGGCAGGTATAGAAAAGGGCAGGCAGCGACTAAACATGCCACGCGCCACTGGGTCAGTGTGTTGGAAACGGGCCCGAAATAAAAGTTTACGACCGAAATAGCATAAGACACGGGCGTCGCATTCGCGTTGCACTGTTGTTGCATGTTTCTATTCGTGTCACAGTTTCACGCACGCCAGACATGCCCACGCCTCCCACTCCTGCCGAGCGTATTTCCGGTACGGAAGATATGTCGAAAATACAAAAATGTCTTCGGCGACTCGCTCGTACGTCATGCATAATGGTGTTATATTAATTTGTATTCAACCGTCGGGCGATATAAAACGTATCGTAATATAATCCTTGTGATTAAAACGATATTGGCCGGCGCGCCGAGCGAGTGTCGAGGCGATGCATGTTTCTAATGTCGAATAGACTTTCGCTAGCGCGGACGCGGCGCCCGAGATAAGACTGGTTTCATGCGAGTCAAATGATTCTAGCGTCGGAACTCGTTTTTTAACGCGCGAGCACTAACTTCGAGCGACTCTACTTACGACGTTGTTTGAAATCCTAAAGGTAGTCCCGGACGAACTATAACGTATATGGTGGCGAGACATGTTACATTATATTACAGTACATTATCCTTCATATTGCGCACCCCGCAGGTTCGTCCGAGTGTAATTCGAAAGAAATTGCAAATAGATAATTTACATCACAGACAATAACTTTTGTTATATTTTCGTGTTTCAATCATGTAGGTAAAATATTTCGTTTCATCGCATAGTATAGTACCTACTATAGATTCAACAAAAAAATTCCCTTATAGCCTTACGCGGCAATGTAACTACCATACACAAAAATAATTTGTAAAATCCGACTGGTAGTACCAGAAAAAGAGCGTTTAAAAATTTTTTTAATCCCCGAAGGGGAAGGCAGAGGGTTATAATTTACTTAACTATTCATAGCTATAGTATATTATCTCGTCCATCAAATAAATATGTTAATGAGTACAAAAATCATTGTGTAAATAATAAACAAGAAAATATAAATATATTATAGTAAAACTACCCATCTGCGGTGATTCACTTTAATCTGTGACTCCCTTTAATTTTGATCCGCGCCCGCACGACCAGCGCATCCAACACGAACAATTAAAAATATTTATTCAATAAACTTGTCTTAAATAATTATCAAATAAAGTAGCTTCACTCGCTGAATGTCTCGACAACACGGCTACCACCGATTGTGCCGGTATAACATAAACAGCAGCGTCATTAGTCATACCGAGCGGCCTTATCTCGACATGCTGCATACAAAGCTCATTTACAAACAAACATAACAGAGAAAACGACACGGGGTCAACGTGAGCGCTCGCACACACACACACAAACACACACATCGCTTACAAATGTTTCCATTTCGACGCTAATTATAATTATAGTAACAATATATTTAACGCAACACAGCATCCGCTTCGTTTGTAACACATAATTTTAACGTACTAATTCTATATATCGCCATGTGTTACATCTGATGGTTGAACAAGCGTTCGTCGCGCCTTGACGCTCGTCATCCATCACGCCAAGTTATTTCCAATTGGTACACGCCGTAGGGCGAATGACCTCCTCCGTTCCCCCACTATCATTTTTTAGGCACCACCAAACGAACCGTGCTTATCGCCGACAAAAATACAATGGGGACTCGGAGCGACGCTAGTTCGTCTCCCGTGTACACTAGAGGTGACCTTGGCCGTGCGATCAAGGTCAGTCCAACCTTTCAAATAGTAATAGTACATATGCGTGTACCATGTCTTGGTTTAACTTGTCGAGAAGACAT
>DWEI01001462.1:0-16596 GCA_018245875.1 Mysoria ambigua
AACGTAACCGGTGAATCGTGGGAATGTTCTGCATTCCTCTGCCTACCTCTTAGGGGATTACAGGCGTGAAGTTACGTCTATTATTGTACGAGCAGTAACTGCCGCAAATACTTGCTGAAATGCGTGCCCAACTTAACACGCTTAAAGCCATTTAAACCTTAAAATTTGTATCTATCTCATTTAATTATTTCATTCCTTACGAGTCTGATTGTTATGTACATATGCAAAGACATTTGCCAAATCCATAACAAGCACTTATATATTTCGATAAAATCGATATTAGGATTTAGGACAGATGAAGCTATGTAAGTGTCAAACAGTAAAACGTAACCATTTATAGTTACTATTAATTCAATGACGATAATGATGACGGTGGCGGTGACGATGCCGATGTTAATGACGATTGATACACGTGAAATACCTGAAGTCCGTGTACCCCTTGCCCCTGCTGGCGTAGTCGATGAGCAGGCCGGAGACGGGCGAGGAGACCATGCCGCCGAGGCTGCCGTACACGCGCTGCAGCCCGTAGTCGGCGCGCTGCTCGCGCACGACGGCTATCACCGCGCCCTCGAACATGGCGAACGCCGTGCCGCCGATGATCCCGATGAACACGCGCACCTGCCACACGCACGCGCACGCGCGCGACCCTCACCAGCGGGGCGGTGGCGTTTGTGATGGACGCGCCGTTCATTTCATATTGTAATACGACATTTTGTAATGTAAAGCCGGGTAGGGTGTAACTGTTGTTGTTAAAAGTATACGTTAGCGTAGGTAACGAAATCACGAAGCTTTTTTGGACGAACTTTACTAAACTGTAACACAACTTGACTCAAAACTAGTAAATCAATGAATTTCTACAATAAATTTTTGATTGTCTTCTTGGTTCCATTGGTTGGGAGCAAGACTGCCATATACGATGTTCTGGGTTCAAATGCCGGGTCGGGCATTATCAGATTTTTCTAATTTAGATCTTCTAGTAGCGGATGGAAGTCTGGAAATGTGCCCGGTACAATAGATTCATCACCTATTCCATAGTGGGACGTAAGCATAACGTGGGAGTGTACTGCATTCCTCTGCCAACCACTTCGGGGATAACAGGCTTTAAGTTCCGTAATTTTTAGAATATTATAAATAAAAAAAATCCCTACCAAATAACATATTGATAAACAAATTAATTGCATTGATCTACAAGAATAATTTATAGTATCTATAGGCAGAATAATTGCATTCTAATGTGCGCTTGCGATTGTCTCAATCGTCAATACCGGCGCGTACATCGGGCACGAGGCCGAATGAGGTCTCGGCTATGCACGTGTATACGCTTACGAAACTTATATCTCACGTAACAGCGCGAGCTTTGCTAAATCAACATAAGCAGTTAGTTTAGCGACGACTGTGCCGAAATTTGTTCAAATCGTCTCTGCACTTTGTACTACATAGCGTTTTCCTTTATGCGCATTGTTTTCGTAGATGCTATTAAAAAAATATTTTTTAATTTCTAAACTTTCATTGAAGTTGAATTAAAGTTAATTAACATGAATAGTAATAATTAATATGCACAAAAAATGCTTTGAAAAATGAATTTGAGTAATTGTCTTATTAATTACAAAAGTCGTCCAACATTTAAGAAAAATATTAAACTAGAATGTGAAAAAAAAATGGCGCATAACAGAAACGTGTCGTAGAGTAAAGATTGCCGCAATGGATGAAGGGGTTACTGCCAGTATCAAGTTCGTCATTACTCAGTTAGTGACGTTTAAGTGACAATTTTTTCATCAACGGCTCCTTGCCCTATTTATCTACATATGCTTGTCTATTGAACGCCTAAGATATTTTCTTATTTAAACTTATGAGTATCACAAAGTAGTTTTATTACGAGCAATAGTATTTGTGATTCGAAAAGAATGAATTCTTTTTATCTGTTATGAGTCATATTAGATTTTTTTGTTTATGAGTTTTCATATTTAAGAAATGTAACATATTTAAGGCCCACGAATAAATAGGTTAATTTATGATATGGTTTGACAGTGACTGCAGTAAATATTATATGAATTGACCTACTTATGACGATAAAATAAATTGATTCCGAAAAAAGAACTTTTTTTGTGTGCTACGTGAAACGTAATTTTTTACAAAAATATTTTAGAAAAACTCTCTTTAAAAAAATCTCTAGGAGAACGAAGTACTGCTCTTCTAGAGTTCCTTGATAGTATGTGTATTCACTAAGATTATTATTGCTATAGAAAAAAAATCGAAAGTGCTGAAAAACTTTCCGATAGATTAAATGATCGACCACACAGGTGGAATACGACCAGTAATTTAACTGACATAAACCATTCCAATACACTGGATTAAAAATGGATATCCTCAATAGCCCTTTGAGACACAAACTAGGGGCATATCAAAATTGACGTACCCTACATCACACACATCTTACGATACGTGAATCGCTTATGTAATGTGCTACAAGAATACGAAACTCACCGCTAAATAAGTCCAAAACGTAAAAGCCGGATCCAATTCTATTTGCTGTTGATGATTCTCGCAAACACTCTTTCTAGGCGCGAGCGCAGCGCACGCCGCGGAACATTTCGAAATTCTCCTTGAGCCCACCTTCACCCACACAATCTCGCCCTCTTGTGTCTGCAAGCAGTACACTATAATCATTATTATTATCATCACCCACAAATCATAAATTGATCATACACCGCATTTCATCGCGCTGTTTCGTTGATTTACCAAAGCGAATTCTTTTCTTTCCTTTTACCCATATCGAGGAAGAATAACAAGATAATTTCTATTATATGACCTTCTATTACCTGTTGAAAATTATCTTCACACGTCATATTATTAATTCCAAAGTAATTGTTATCATAAGTGGTTACATTGTCGTCCGTTATACCATTGACCCAGTAATTTTTAACACTTGTAAGATCGTCTTCGTTCTCATTCGTTATAGTCATACGATAACTCGTTTCTCTTACCGCTTCATCCAAATCACCATCAAAATCTTTGCTTCCGAATGAGCACATTGTCCCATTGTCGTTGGTCGAACATTCCATTAGGTACAATTGTGGTGTTGGAAAAAATATTTCGCTGTCGGATATTCTAGATATTGTTGTATTGAAATACGGGTCATTGGTCATGATTCGGGAGATGCTCTGGTCCTTTCCTGCTGTTCTAGTGGAAAACTGAGACGCCAGTGTGTGGCGGTAGGTGAGCCGCTGCGAGCTTGTACGTGACTTCAGATGTACGCCGTACGAGTGGGCGCGCGTCATTAACCTCATTTCTTCTGGGGATACCTCTTGTGGTGCTTCACAAACGAAACCGCATGTTAAAACACTGTGAAAAAGTACCATTAAAATCTATATTCTTAACATACTCCGTCAAATTTATGTTTTAAAACTTGAAATGTCGATATAACTTAAGACAATGTATTTATGACGCAATCGGATTTTAAATAGATGTCGTAATTAGTTTTACTACGTACAATAGCATCATTAAGCCACAAGCGTGGCCTCAAAGCTTATAACAAGAGAAACTCACTTCAGATTGATGTTATATGCATACGGGTGCAAGGGCTTGCAGGGGTAGTCGTGGATTTGGTGGAGACGCAGGGCTCCGTCGCAAGTGACCAAGAGCTCCACGGCCGGAGGGAATGTCACGGTAATGCGTCCCACCGGCACCGTCAGCAGGAGCAGAGCGGCACCACCGCCCAGCGCCGACGACAGAGCCAGTAATAACTGCACATTTAGAATTTTTTTTTATAAATTTTGAACATATCTACGTATATTTTTTTTATTTTTAAAAAAGGTTTAACAACAATTGTTACATTATTTCATACTAGGTAAAACATACACAAAATTATAAGCTTAATGCAATATCTCTTATAGGTAAACACTATGTGCAATATACATAATTATCAATCAAGTAACGATAGTAATTTTTACAGTGAAGTGATAACATATAAAATAACAGAGTTAATAATAATTATTATTTTACAATCTTAGGCTTGATGAAGAAGCTTCTATGTTAAGAATTTGATAACAAAATTGGTGAAGTTTTAGTGAGAATAAATCAATATGAGTGTTTGAGGACGTTTGTTTATGGTTTTACATAATCGAGGTACGGGAGATTTGCTACCCAAAACAGTAGATCTAAATTGCGGAATAAATGTAGATATAGGTTTCCATGGAGCGGTACGGGGTACCCTAAATTTGAAATTGCTAAGTAAATAGTTGGCGGTTAAACTAGTAACAAATCTTTAGCTAAGATCATCTCTCGTTTCTTATCATTTTATTTTCCCGGTCCTTATAATTTTATAATATACGTACTTAATAAATTAATTATTTATTGTTATTGATTGTAACAGATATTTATGTTGTGATCGTGCTTTCCAAACGCTACAATTTTTTATTTATCAAAAACCATTTTTTTTTTCAAAATTTTGTCATAAAACATTTTATATATTTAACCCATTAGAAATAAGCAATTCCTTACATTCAAATTATTCTCAATTGCGGCATTCTCGTCATTATTTTTGCCATCGCTCGTACGTTCGTCCGGCTCGTATATTCAACAGGGCACCCGTAGCAAAGCATTAAAAAACCAAGCGACTGGGAAATATTTTTGAGACCATTTCATATTCTCTTTTACACAAATGTATGAGTTATAATATGACGTACATAATATGTAAAGATGTAACATGGAGGGTAGCACACTCCCACGATTCACCCGTTACGTTTACCTCCCACTATGAAATAGGTGGTGGGCCCCACTATCATACACCAGGCTCCGAGCCACTACTAGAACCTCTTAAAAAAATCGAATAGTACTCGATCCAGTATTCGAACCTTTGATCGCTCGATCGGAAGTCCCGGTTGCAACCAACACGACCAATGAGGCAAACAATGTAGCGTATTTAATAATAATCATGGTGTGGTACCGTCATTATAAGTGTTCGTTTTAGGAGCGAAAACGCTATTACACTCGACTTGTTATTGTCTACGAGTTGAAGTGCGCATTGTCCTTATGACATTATGCAGGTATCTGTGACAATTGTGGTAGTTCTCGTATCTTTAGTATATTGTAATGCTTAACAAAATTTCGGTGTCATAATTTCGCTGCCCATTATGAACGAATCAGAATCTGAAGTGATACTGATCACATTTTTGCCTTGGAAATTAATTTAAAGTCAACGTTCAAGGAACGCGAGAATCATCATCGTCATCATCAGCCTATAGACGTCCACTGTTGAACATAGGCCTCACCTAACGCAAGAATCAACAGAATAATATAAATGCTTTCTTTATTGTGTATTAAATGCCGTAATTCCCTCGCCCAAAATGTTTTCTGAGAAATACAGAAACATTAACGAATAGATCCCTCTCCAATTTTTGTAACAGCCGCGTGTAATGATGACATTTAGAATGATCTAGAAACGAACAATGAGTATTAGAAATAATTGATACATACGTACGTGTGCGTTTCAGAAACACATTAAATTACGCGTCATAATTTTGACTTTAAATCAGCGGCGACTATTAAAGAGGAGCTTGTTACCAAATACGTACGACAATATCTGATTCCCACGATAAGAAAAAAAATAATGTTCATAATATCAACAACGAATTAAAAAGTCGTCACTCAGCATGTTATTACGATGTACACTTTAAAAGCACTCATTCGGAAAATGAAACATCATCTAAATAGGTAAATTGCCGACTGAAAGAAAAACAGGATGCGGTATTTAAGATGAATGATCGGCGCAACAGCGAACGGCCTTATGAGTGGCAATTAAAATTACATCACCAAACGAATTTTATAAGAAATTCGACATTTTTATGTGTCAGTAGTCAATAAAATGTTATTTAGTTGTTTAATAATTGCAGCGATTGATATGTTTATTATAATTACGACATTTAATTAACTAATATAAACCAGTTACGAATTTATAAGTATTTCTATAAAAAATTAAGGTTTCGGTTTTCAACTTTCTTATTACATATGTTATATGTTTTAGAAAAAACTTGACTGATTTATTTATATATGTAATTATAATCGATTACAGTACTATTTTCTCTCCCAATTAAAAATACTCGTATATACAGAAAATGCTTAGTAACAAAATTATAAATCAAATGAGATTTTACAGAAATGTCGAACAATACAAAGTGACTACGCACGGACGATACACATTGTGAGGATATCATCTACGATTCACAAAAGCAATGATCCTCAACCAATGTGGACATACACCAATAAACGTCTGGCGCTTCCGGCACGGCGCGGCGGCCCAGTGACGCACGCACGCCGCGCGCCGCACGCCTTGCGCCGCGCGCCGCGCCGCATAGGAGTGGACGCGACAATGCCATCAATACACAATCGACCACACAATGTAAAGGTTATTGTAACTACATTGGACATAATTCGCAATACTTGTGATTGTGTGATCGTTCTATTATAGATTTTACATGTAGTTTTCTGTATAATTTTGAATCTATGAACATGTTATATCGGAGATCGTTTTACTTAAAGTCAGAAAAATCGTAACTCGACTACAAATTTAGTCTGCACTATACATATGATATACAATCATTTGATTCTACTTATGTTAATTTTTATAGATCTGGCTTTACTTATCGTACGAAAGTAAAATAATGTCCACTAAACATGATATAGGTATCTGATGTTTATTTCATCAGCGTTTATGAGAATATAATTTAAAAAATGCTAAAGTATTGTCATTGTTATAAATCTAACTAGATAGATTTATAACCATTAAATTGGGATTAAAATAAATCAAATACATGACTAAATGTACTTTAGATAATACTTTAAGATTCTCGCCTGTTAAAAACAAAATATACATTGGATCTATTTTCGAAAATGGCGAAACAGAGGTAACTAAGTGCACTGACCCTGAAATTTCCAATTTTGTCCGCGAGCATCCCAGCCAGCGGCGGCATGACTATGGAGACGACGGGGGTCACCGCGGACATGATGGCCGTCTCCTCCACGTTGATGCCCAGCTCACGCATGTGGATCGTGAGGTACGGGTATAGGACGAACAATGCTACAACACGCGTATTAAGCATATGTACATAATCATCGGTCTCCAATTGACTTAGGTCATTGTCTTGCTAAGAAATATGTGTCGTATAATTCTATGTAAAATATCGAATTTTTGAAATTATATCACATCGCATAATGATATACACCACTGTACTCGTACTAAAATATATAAATATGATTATTTAAAACAAAAAAATAGCTTTTGTTTTATCTCGTTACATGAACATCGGGTGTGACATTATAAAAAAAATTAAACATGACGAGATAAAAAATACTTACTGGACGCATGCACGAAAAACAATAACTTCAAAGGTATCAATTTCTTTTGTTTCAGATCGTCAGTTATCCTTTTAAAAAAGGAGCGTATTAGATGCATTTTGTGGCGAAATATAAATAAATATATTTGATAAATTATAGTTAAGTCGGCATGCGGTTAAGTCCTAAGTGGGGAAACGTCTCGTCGCCCAGTCGCCCGCGTCTATCGTCGTTTTTCGATGTTCGCGATTCATGGAAGAAGCGTGTTGACGTGAATATCGATACCTGCGAACAAACATCGTAATAAAACAACAGGCTACCAAATTAAAAATTAATCTCAATATTTCACAAATAGATTAAAAATAAATGTCGCCTACATAATGAAGTACAATTAAAAACGTCTTCTAAACCCATTAAAATTATCTATGGAAAACTTAATTATCTTAGTTCAATATAATAACTATAATACGTAATATTACATTATGCGTACAGTCTACCTGTTCATGGATTACAGGTGTAAGTTACATTTTTACTTTACCTTTTTAAATAAAACTAAAATCAAACAAATATACTCGTAGATATATGATTCTACATAAAAGTTTTCATAATTTACTTCAATACATTTAAGGTGATGTGATATTTATTATGTGATATTTACAAAAATATAGTTTATTATGTGATATTTATTATGTGATATTTACAAAAATATAGTTACACCGATTTCCCAAAAGGGGTAGGCAGAAACTAAGGACTTTTATGTGCTACGGTCAAAAGAATTTTCATTCGTAATATAACAAATAAAATTCGAGTAAAACACGCAAAAGAAGTTTTAATTTTAACTTAATTATTAAGCTAACATTACGCCTGTAATCCGTGAGGTGGTAGTGTAATGAGTGTTGTACACTCCCACGCTTCGCCAGTTACGTTAACGTCCCACGATGGAATAAATGATGAGCTCCAAGCTACTATTAGAAGATCTAAATTAAAAAAAAAACTAAGTGGGCGGGATTATATCGCAAGACCTCTCGATCAGCAGTCGTGCTTGCACCCAACACGAGCAACGAGGTTGTCCATTTTTAAGCTTAAAAGAATCTTAAGCATAAAAACCTCTCATATAATTACTTTAGTTAAATAAAGCGTTTACTTAATGGAGGAAAATTAAGGTTTGAACTGTCAATATTTAATTTTTTCCTTAGAAAAACTCATACGAGTAAATTGCCCACGAGTTTTTTTTAAACCAATTAAATTAAATTCTCCAATTTTTACCTATCCTATTACATATATGTCTATAATTATCACTGTTTCTTTGGTCGAGTGGTCATAAGCACGATTGTTGATCGATAGACTCTGTGTTCATATCGCGAACTAGATATTGAAGAATTTCTCTAAATAGAATTTTAATTTCAAATTTCAAATACTGGCTCCGAGTCTGAATATGAGTCCAATGGATGGCAATAGACTCACCACTTACCTACTTTATATTAAGATGTAATTGTAGCTGGTGAGGCGCGGAAGTTTCCTTCACTCCTTTGCCCACCTCTTCGGGGATCACAGGCTTTTAACAACATATTTTTTATCAAAACCATCTGCTACTTGAAGTAATATATTAATAAAGGTAGCAGATTTTGTATAAAAAACATAGGATACTGTCAATCACTTAGGATTCAGCGTGCGATACAAAAATGTATTGGATGTGTTTCCAGTGACCATGTAACTCCATTGTTACATACGGTTGTAACATGGATTATAACGGTTTATAACATGGATCTGTTACAAATCAAGGTAGAGATTCAATATTCCATTGATGGCATTACGCGCTGAAGGCAGACACAATAGTGGTACCGGAATTAACTCGGTGTCATTTTGCAATGGAACATTACCAACCGCATCTCTCTAAAACCACGTCGCTTTATTGAGCAAAGCACTTTGCATAATAAGATGACAATAGACAGACAGATAAGACAATCGAAGCGGTTGTTTTTAAACAATCGCCTAGTATTAGAATACACAATAATAGTTCATTGAAATTAAACTTAACGCCCATAGATGTAGGGATAAAATATAAAAATATGAAATTACTTTGAAGAATATCAATATCTTCGAAGAATATCGTATATTAACAAAATATTCGCGACAAGCCAGCCTTTTGTTGTTTTGACTTGTTCGTAGTTTTAACTGAATTGACGAGAACATGATTGTATTCTATCTTATTAATACCAAACATAAACGTTCAATATCAATCAGAAGTGGAAAAACCCATGCCGAAGCAAGACAAATATTTTCTTTTATCATACACCTAATACTCGTAAATTTAACATTGCGAAACCGCAAAACATTCATGCTCTAAAATCCAACTTCTTGCGTCAAAAAACGTACTTATTTGTTTTCTTCTCAACATCTACCGGCTACTGCTTAAGCTCGTTCCATACAAATACAAATACATACGTTCCATACACGATGCAATTTATATTTAATTTTAATTATTACAAATTATATCATCATTAATTTTAACTAATTTCATTTTTATTTTGATGTGTAGGTACTGTTACCTAAATCATTAAGGAGTTTTATTATTAAATGCCTACTTTACTGCAAGTTGTATTCCCGACATGACCGACATTTGGTACCAGAACGATAAATTGATACATACCGAATTCCTGAATGCTGTTCTTATGAAGTTGTTAGTAAGCAATACTAATGACATATACTTAACACTGCTCTAATTGATGTATGACAAAATAATTTTGTAACGTAATAAATGCGTCCAAAAATACTTAATTCGAAAGGCATACGGCTAATGTAGTCTAGACGGTATAGGCTTATGTTACACTGTGTTGACATTTGGTAAAGACTCTGATTTCGTGTAGAGTGTCACGCCCTTGCTTATAAGTATCACTTTCAGCATTTGCTCAGATCGTGTAATTCTTGTAGACTAGACAACGAATGAATATCGAAAATCAGATACTAGGAGCTTACTCGTTAGATAAAAAGCAGAGTTCTTGTTACTCTATGCAAAAACCTGAAAATTTAATACCTTGATTGCTTATCGATGTATGCGTATCTCAACGGTGAGTATATGTTAGTGAAATTTAAACTTTAAAATTACCACGAGGGTAAAACTGTAATTAATCCGTTAATCTCTTATCAGAGTAATAAACGTTTTTGTTAAAATTTTCACTCACCGCTGTATTTATTTACAAAAGTTAGCATTAAAATCACAACGCTACATTTAAAAAAAACACTTGTACAAAGAAACGTGACGCGTGCGATTTTAAAGTATCAAGTACAGCGCAGTACCAATAAATCACCTTTTTATCAACAACACACACGAGCTAGTTTATATTTTTGCATCTGAAACTGAAATAAGGGGCAGCGGGTGTATGTGCGCGCGTACACTTGCGCTGTAACCGCACGCGCGGCCGCGAGTACGGAGCAATGAGTGTTGCGCGACATTGGCGTGGCCGCAACCCCGTGCGTGTGCCCCTCTCGCGATTACATGAAACATCCAAACACCATTCGTACGACAAAACAACTGCGAGACGTTTATTGAAGTACCAACAGGCAGTCGACGGTGAGGTTGTTGCGTCCATGTTTTTCTGCGGTATCAAGTACCTAAAAAAGTAAGACGATAAATAAAATCGACTTCACTACATTTTTCATGATGTAGCTGACGATGCTGACTTATATCAAAAAACAAGTGATTGAATCTTTTTAAAATAAAAAAAAAATTTAATTTCTTTTTTTATATATTTTTTAAATGTATTAATTTAAAATATGTTATTGGTTTTTTAGTAATTTGTCTAGATTAGTAGCTAGTTTCATGAAACGAAATCGTGCATTTGTTCGAAAAACTAAAAGACTCGTGTTTGTATGTTAGATCAATAATTGCATAAGTAATACATACCTATGACGATGCTTTACATATATGTACTGTATTTATTTATTTTACAAATTCCTTATCTTATTGATTCAAGTATTCATTTTTATTCATAAAATTTAAGGCCAAAAATGTAAATAGTCCTATAGTATTTTTTAAATAAAATTTATTTAAATTATTTTTTTAATAGAAGTAGAAGTTTTAATAGAAGTTGGAACCTTTCCCACTTGCAATGTGAACGTGTCTGTAACGGTTAGAATTTAAAGTGAAAATCTAATAGAATGTGATTCGTAAATAAACATGTAATTTTATTCTTCCGTAGCTTCCGTAGATATAATTTCTTTGATACAGCAATTTCGTGCTTTTTAATATCTTCCCCTTCACCTCCGGATTTTTTATTTAGACATATTAAAATATTTACTCGTTGAAATTACTAAATTTAAATTTCTAAAATACTCAAAACTCATATTTAAACTTAAACAAAAATTGAGACAGTTATTAGAGGAGCGCCAACAATAGATTAAAATATTATGTGCAGACAAAAGACTCGAGACAAGGAAATGTAGCTAACGGGAAGTTTTCAGACACCCATAAGAAGAAAGCGGAAGAGACACTGCATGCATATTAAGTAAGGTCAATCGGTCAACGTTGGTAAATGGTGACAAGTACAGCTATCACAGAGATCGGTCAAGTTTTAAAAATAAAACTACCGCAGATTAAATTGGTCACACTATCATATTTGTAGTATCTAAAAATAACTGAACACATCAAATGGCTAACCTTTTTATAATTTGAGGCCTTTACGTCATTTTATAAAAAAAAACCAATACAGTCTGTAGTACATACTTAGATCCGAAAATGCATCGTAATGAAATATTTACTAAAACTAAATATATACATTTAGTACGATAGTTCTGCCACTGTTATTTTCCCTGTTTTATTTTCTAACTAAACATGGCCATTTCATATAGAACCCACGGGGATAGAAAAACGAATATTCTTATTGAAATGAACCCATTAGTCAACCAATATTCTTATTGACATGTACCGACCTTAAATAGGACTATCATATAATGGGACTGTTAGTGTTGGTTAATACCAATATTAACCAAAGCAAATAACACTAACAGTCCCATTATATGATGGTCCTATTTAAGGTCGGATGCAAATGACCAAGAGCACGCGCTTTCTTATTTCTACTCTTTAAATAAAAAACCCAAAAGTCCCCATAAAAAGATAAAAAGAAAATAAAAGCACATTAAAACAGGTTTTATTCATCATATGTCTAAAAGAACGATAGCAACATCAGTCTTAAGTCCATCGAATCTTGCATACAAGTACGACAAACATTATTTAATATGTTGAAAAATAATATACTTTTATTTATTATGAGCTCATTAAAAGAACTATGCAATATTCAGGCTCTTCACATCAGCTTCGTGATCAGAGGGGCGTATACGAAAGTGTTTTTAGAGATTTATTTATCAATATTATTTGAAGATCAGTAATCAATTAAAAATAATTTTTACATCCAAACAATGTCAACCAACATAGGCTGGAAAAGCTAGAACAATAACGCCACACTGAAAACATATTACCTCTTGATAGTGATAGATGATAGAAACATCTCTGTTTCATCATCATTACCACATCAGCCTGTACTGTTCCCCTGTTGGACACCGACCTCTCCCAAGGTGGACCACAGCGCTCGGTCCTGTGCTGATCTCGTCCAGGGATACTGCTATGTCTACTAAGTACTAATTCAACATTATAAACATGATCAAATTACCAAACATTATTATTCTGGTGTCCGTTGTTATATTTTTTTTTCATATGAGAAATAAATATAAAATTGTTTTATTACAACAGCACAATTAATTTATTTATGATTCGTGTTTATTATGTGCAGCATCTTTATTTTTGTGCATATAGAAGAGAAAACAGGGGATGTTAAAATTGTCACCCCAACAAAACTTCACATTTCATATTTTGTTGTACAATTTAAACGTAACATCACGTCTATAATCCCTGAAGAGGTAGACAGGTGAGTGCAGTACACTCCCACATTTCAAGTTACCTTTCCGGTGAGCCTATTGCCATACACCAGACACGTCTTCAGCCATCAAGCCACTGCTAGAAAATCTAGATTAGAAAAATCCAATAGACTCAGACCTGGGATTTGAATCCAAGACCTTCAGATTGGCAGTTACGCTGGTCACTAGTACGACCAACGAGACACTCAATTATACAACTTCTATGAAAAATATTTTCTCATTAATTATTGATCATAACCACAAAACTAACATAATATAAAAACACCAATTTTATGCTGCTATGACAAAATTCGTTACAATACTTATATAATAATTTAAGTAACCGCACATTTCATAGTTCTAATATTTTGAAAAAGTATTCGACTTCTAGGAGACCATCTTCAGCCAAATCGCTGCAGTGTACAGCATTCTGGACCTTAGTTTTTCCAAACTTAGCTCTCAAAGTGTGCGGTCTTAAAAGTCTTGCAATCTCCTGTAACAAATTAATTAGATAACTTAGAAACAGTGTAGAACCTCACACAATTATGGAATTAAGATTTCTAGCTTAGTGGGACACAAATAAATATAAAATTAAATTGTTACATGACTTGGTAAAATATATGATGTCATTATAAACAATTCTAGGGACAAAACATATCTATAAAAAATATATATATATAAATCAAAAATTACATACAGGATCGGAAGGTCCAACCAGTTTCCTGAACTCCACTGCTGTATTCATATTCTTATCTTTGGCGACTATTTCCATGGCCACACATGGCCCGCTGGCCAACTCATCTACCATGCCCTATAAGAAAGAAATAATTTTTAACAACTATCAACTAACATTGGTCGTGTTGGTTGCAAGTGTGACTGCCGATTGTGAAGTCTCGGGTTGCAGGTATGCAGGGAGGTATGCAGAGGAATGCAGAACACTCCCACGTTTCACTAGTTACGTTTACGTCCCACTATGTAATAGGTGGTGAGCCCATTGCCATACATTGAGTACATATCCAGAATCTGGACCTTTACTAGAAAATTTAAATTAGAAAATTTTGTAGTGTTCGACCCGCAAATCAAACTCGGGGCCTCCCAATTGACAATCACACGCGCAACCAACACAACCAACAAGGCAGTCTAATATATAAATTTAATATATACTCAATTCTTAATTACCTATCATGTTAACTACATATTAACTAACCTTATATTCTGGAACAATACCCTTGTATACTTCATAAAACTCTGCAGCATTGACATTTTCAACAATAAACATATTCAAAGCAGTGACATCAAAACCCCCCTCATCTACGGTCTCGAGTATTGCTCCGAGCTTCCCTTCTCGGATTGCATGCGGCTTCACTACACACAGAGTGCAATTGGACAAGGTGGCCGTCAATCTCAAGCGCATTGAACACTTCTGAGATTTTGGAAAAAAGTATTCAATATCCTGGAAAGATAAATATTTAGATATATCACAATAGGTGTCATGATGCATACCAAACTCACTGTTATGAAACATATTTTTTTGGAACTTTTTTTCATGTTTCCACGGATTATGTCTATAATTGCAAAATTATTCACATAAACAATAGTGATTAATATGGCCCATGTAGAATACATTATTATTATTATTAATATTGTTGCATGTGGTGGTATGATTTAGAAAATGTTATGTTTTTGTCACAAATATGGCTTAGTTCACTGCTGCAATTTTGTGACGTCAGTATTATTTTTTAATTAATCTTATGAATATTGTGAAGAATTGTCTTTTTAACTTAAGTCTAACTAAATTACGTTTTTATTTTTAGTGTATTTCCAATTGTATCTTTAAATTGTTTATATTTGATCATAGTTTAATAGTATAAAAAAAATGTGTTCAATTATTTTTGCTTAAATATATTTGCTACAAACATTATTTATTTTTATGTTTTTCATTTTATTCAACACCATTTAACCATTGGTAAATATTGTATACAAACACACAGAAATTTTAATTATGTATATGTAACATGAAGTTTCGTCCGTAACTAAACCTAGGCCAAAATTGTTTTTTTTTCGTTTTGACTTAAAATCCCATTTCAGCCAGGCACTATTTTATATCAACTTGTGACTTTGTACCTGAACAGCAGCATCAGGGTCAGATGAAGCGTGTACACAATTTCTAACTGGATCTGTGCCATATAATGCTCTAATGGTGCCTGGTCTCGCTTTAGAAGGGTCTTTGTCCCCCAACGTACTCAAGCACACCTGCACGGCATCTTTTCCAACTAATTCCAAGCCATACACCAACTGCCCCGTCAGATGTTCCAATAGAAACCTAATAAATAATGAGCACCTTAATTTTTTTTATTATTATGCCTAGTAATATTTCAGTCTAGATCAATGTTTAGTGCAAAGGGCTCACACCATATTTTATGATGGAACATGTATAGTAGATGAATGATAGGAGTGCACTGCACTTGTCTGTCAAAACCCTTTAGTGAAATATAGACATGAAATTTAGAATATTATCACTTATTCTATTTATAATTTATTCTATTAAATATACAAAGATTTAGGGTTGGAAATTGGCAGGTTGCATGAATGATCTAGGAGAAACTATCAACACACCAGTGTTTGCTAAACAAGATTAGTTCAGCTCCAGATCATTGTAGTTGCAGTATTTAGAAGAGTTTATGTAACAATATTTAGCACAGTTAATATTTAAAGGATATCTTTTTGTAATAATAATCAAAAAAGGTCTCTTACTTCTATTTTGATAATACAATTAGAATCATTATTAAATATATTGTAATTTTCTAAAACTAGTTACAAATATACCCATAACTATATCCATATGACTAACAATACTTCTGCACTTGTCTGAATATGACATATTCTGATTCTAAATGAATCCATAATAATATGTCCTGTAAAATGCATATTTTTGACAGTGTAATCATTTTTACAAATGGTGTAAAACTTCTATTTCAGCAATCCAAGTACATAGTGAGCCACTTATATCTGTTGATGAGGACATTGATCCTAGCTAACAGTAGTGAGTAGAAGCTGACCAAATGTTTTGTACTAATAAATTACATTCTAAACTTACGGAAATGTAGGATCAGAATGCATATTCCTATATATTGTGTTAATATCATCTGAGGTAAGTTGGGCCTTCTTCATTTTCGTTATACGCAAACCATGGTCATAGAAATGTGTTAGTATTTTCCCCGTAACTGCTGTCGGTATCGGTTTGATCAATACAAAAGTCCTGAAATGTAAATTATTTGTATTCTTAAACATTTATAATAGTCACATTTAATTATATTTTTAAGTACAAGCTCCTTATTAAAAATTTAACAGTTCCTT
>DWEI01001463.1:0-16595 GCA_018245875.1 Mysoria ambigua
ACGACGCCACGGTACCGACTATTAAAGCTAACCGACGACACGCTAACATAAATTAATAGCTATTTACAAAATGATACACTGTCCGGCCACGAACACGCCGCGTCCAGCCGCGCGGGGGGGGGGGGGGGGCCAGCGGGGCAGCATGTTACAGTAATGGTTAAGTTATCTCATATCTCATAGTACAGTAGAGAGTTGAATGATGGTGCGTCAAGTGCAAAATTTTAAGGAAATAAAAATTTTGCAATCGTGCAGACGGGGGCGGGGGCGGGGCGTAGCGTGCACACATGGACTCAGGCCCGCTGAGTCGCACAGACGTTCGGGGGGCGGGCGGTCCGTCTTCCCGACGGACATTGTTAATGGGACTGGTTTTTTAATAATATATGTCCTTTTATCGGACCTAAATACAATTGTTAGTAGTTTGTTTTAATACATATGAATTATCATATACATGAGATATTTTTTAAAATCGAAATGATGTCAAACGCACATCGTACCTCGACAGAGATACTAAGGGAGATCACGTGCAAGAAATGAGACGAGCAGAAGGGCGAGCGCGAGGGCGGGCGGCGCTCACACGGCGGAGTACTTGCAGCCGTCGTCGGCGGAGTAGCACAGCGCGCAGTGCAGGCGGCGCGCGCGCACGCGCACGGCGGCGCCGGCGCGCCCGTCGCCCAGCGCCGCGCCGCACACGCCGCACGCGAAGCAGCGCACGTGGTAGCACAGCGCCAGCGACGCGATCAGCATGGCCGCGCCGCCGCCTGCGCGCGAGCGACGGTTACGGGCGAGGCCTCGGGGGCGCGGCGCGCGGCGGCCCGCGGTACTCACCGAGCTCGTCGCCGCAGTGCGAGCAGCGCCGCCGCCCGCTGACGCTGAGCAGGCGCTCGTCGCGCGGCGGCTCGCGCCCGCCCTGGGGTATCACTTGCTGACTGAACCATGGAAAAAATACGAGTCAGATTTTACATAAACAATCAAAAATCAATTAGCATTAGATGGAAAGCTACTAACAATTTGGCAATTAAATAATTTATTATCAAAATGTTAACAATATTTTGATCAGGTAATTCAGCAAGATGAAACATAATTTTATTATCATTGTCCATAATTATCTGTCGGAACCGATAGCTGTCAAGGACTCCATTAATCTCGAGATCGTTCAGGAATATAGTCTTACCTCGAGCACATTTGGCAGTTGGGTGGAAACGACTTTAAGAGGGAGGTTTACAAAAGAATAATGCTTGGCTGAACAGCAGTTAGGACACTTCTGCCAGCGTTTGTATCACCGCTTGAAAACAAGTCTTCACCGACTCTTACTGTTACATACGAAGCCCAGGCGAGAGGTTGCCACTCTCGGTGCTGCTACCGATTCATTAATTTAAGGTTGCTCAGCGAGCTGTGGAGGGAGGGCTTTATTGAGTATCTCTGAAGAATTGGATCCAGAACGAATCAATGCGACAAAGAACAAAGCTATCGACTCAAGCCAAATGATCACCAAGCTGAAGCGGCAGCGGGCCGGTCACTTGTCGCTGGAGGAGACGCGTTCTCAAGTGGAGCCCACGGTTTGACAGACCTAGAGTAGGTGGCGCCCCAGGTCAGCCGGGGGGCCCCGACGCGCGCAAGGCGGCGGCCGTTGGATGCGAAACGCTGAAGATCGAGCCGAGTGGCGGGCTACTCGAGCAGCAGCGCTGGCGCCAGAAGAGGCCGACGATGACGGTATGGGCAAGCTGCGAGGGCCTGCAGGAGTACCTGTGCGCGGGGGGCGCGCGCGCGGCGCGGCCGCGCTGCTCGTCCAGGCGCCGCTGCTCCGCCTCCTGCGGCAGGAGGTTGTTTGTTTAGAGAATTGGACTGCCGTGGATCGTTATTGGTTGTAAACGCGACGGCCGGTTGAGAGGCCTCGACTTTAAATCATAACTTATTATTAAATCGAATAATGGAACTTTTAAGTGGGTAAGTAACACGCACGATTAGCTATTATTGACTTAAGAAAGAAGAAGAATCTTAGGTTGGGTACTGTTGGTTTTTCTAACTTGAAATGTTTGTTAGTCGTACGGAATCTGGATTTTGTCCGGATTACAGCATTAAGCTCGATTTTGAGACCATTTTGAGACTTAAACGTTCCTACTGAAATGTGAACAACACTGTTCTGGCTACTTCCTTGGGGATGACGATGGCGTCACGCCCGGTGATGCTCGAAGACCACGTTAGAAAAATTAAGTGTTACACACGAATTGACATAAAAAAGTCACACAAGCCCCCCACGGGGCGCGCGTACCTGCACGAGCCAGTGCGGCGCGGCGCGGCGCTGCCACGCGGCGCCGGGGCGCAGGCGCGGCGCGGGCGCGGCGCTCAGCGCCTGCGGGCGACGCGTTTATGAATTTCCCCGAGGCGACGTCGCGGCGCTAGCCCCACGACTATTACGAATGTCCATATGACGCAGTGACCATTGACCATCTGGTAGAGTGTGCCCGGGCAGCGGGTCTTTACGAGGAGATGGAGATATAATGAGCATAGTACACGCGCGCCAGGTCGGTCCTCAGGCGGCGGCGCGCACGCTGCTATTATTGGACACGGTGGTTGTATAACCCGCAGAAGTCAACAAGGCGCCACGCTGCGCGATATACCGACTGCATAACAACCATTATATTATTTTATAATGTCTTTCACCTTACTTCTATATTAGGACAATGTACAATATGTGCCACTATATTGCATCACGTTTATACTTACAAGGCGTGCGGTGTCCACCCCCTTAAGAAGTTCATAGCTCATTGTCGGAATGGTTTACCTGCAAGGTGTGCCGCGTCATGGGATGGTACTGTGCGTGGGCGGCGGGCTGGCGGCGCGGCTGCCCGGCGCCGCGCTCCACGTTCGCGTACTCCACGGCGGACGGCACGCGACTGCTCCTGCACAGCCGGACACTATTTATGTCATCACGAAATTATGGGACTAATGAACAGCTACAACAAACAAACAAATAGTAAATATTCAAAAGCGATAAACTGACCTCATGGTGATCTCCCTCTCGATGGACTCGCGGCTGCGGGGCTTGGGCGGCAGCACGGGCTGCGGCGGGCGCGGCGCCGCCGCCTCGTACAGCACCCTGCGGCTCTCCTCCACGCCGAAGTGGCTCTGGATGTGCTCCTCCGACACGAACGGCTTCCTCTTCACGCTCTCGGGGACCACGGGCGGCGGGCGCTCCGGCGCCGCGGGCCGCTGCTCCGCGACCAGCAGGTTGGGCATGGAGTGCCTGTAGCTGCTGTTCCCCGGCTTGACCGGGCGCTGCTGGGGCTTCCCAGGCGAGCTGGCCGTCGATATATCTTGGACCGACTGTTGCATTATTCTGTTCTGGTCTCTTATTAGATTCTCTCTTTGACGTCGCAACTCCTCTTGCTCCAGTTGTAAGAGTTCCCTTTCGAAACGCAGTACTTCCTGTTACGAGTTAGTCGGAGAGATTAGACGTTTGCTCAATGGAATATTGGCGGGTTAGTGGTGTCAGTCGGAAGCCAGCGTGCGGTGATGACGTCATGAAGGTATTATTGCAGCCAGTCAAAAGGGTTAAACACAATGATCGGTTTTCCATTTCAAGGTGAACGTGAAATAAGGTAATTTGCAACAAAATTAAATAAATACCGAACGTAACGTAGTGTTTAAAAAACAACTTGTTTAAATTCAATACCTACATAAGTAAATTGCTACATCGATTAAAAACAGTGACGAGTCGAAGATGGTTGTTTATTTTTATTAGGCAACACAAGAGATTATTAAAACGATATACAAATAAATGCCGTCAGTAAACCAAAAATCGTTAATAAAACAGATGAATCAGGAGCGCCCGTGATAAATGAACTATTACTATACCAAAATGCGCGGTTTAACGGCATATTTTCACACAGAATGTGGTGATAAAGAAAGATTAATACCTAATATAGCTGGCAGAATTATGAGACTTCGCTATGATTACGTGGTAACGAGGTACTAGCTACATAAAAGTATTTGTTCAATTCATCATATTTCTTTAAATGATGTCAGTATGAAGATATCTGACATGCGCAAGTAACGATAGCTAAGTGACGGTCTCTACCGCGTCATCGGTAGGCGAGGCGCGATGGCGGGAGCGCGCGCGGCGCGCGGGGGGCGGGGAGCGCGCGCGGGGGGCGGGGCCGGGAGCGCGCGCGGCGCACGGGGGGGGGGAGCGGGGAGCGCGCGCACGCTTCACCTCGCCAGTCGACACACTGCGCTTGTGGCGCTCCGATTATCTCGTCGTGTATAGAATCATTTTTAACAGGGGACAGAACTTACTACATAAATATTTAAATTTGATTTCTAATGCCGATGTGGCCCAGCTTGACGAAATATAATGTTTTCTTAATGAACGGTAAAATTAATGGGAGTTTACGTAATGAGTTTATCGAGATATGTCACAAACTCGATGAATATCACTCGAAATGAATAAATAAAAAAGATAAAAAAATTGTAAATATATACATATACGAGTTATTGTTCTGGTGTGCGATCTCAAATTACATGCAAAGCTAATTACAGCGAGAGGTGCAGTACGAGGTGCGAATACAAATAAAAGGCTCCGTTGTGTGATATAAATATTTTTATTAATCGAAGAAATTAACATACATTACCAAGTGCCTAATGACACGTGCCGTCCACACGCCGTAGAATATTCATTCTACTCTGACATAAATGAAAATGTGTAAACAAGAAAAGAAACAAGAGCGTCGAAAATACTTTACATTAATATTACGTAGCTTTCAAATAAACTATCCGTTTTGTACAAAAGCCCAAACCAAAATCGAAATTTATGAAAAATAACAATCTTACAAAAAATATATAGCCATAGCTCGATACTCTTCCAACTACTGATAGGGTCTCTCTGTATACACAAAGCCAAAGTAAAGATAATATAACCATAATATATATGTGCTTCTATAGATACAATCTGTGGAATTGAAATGATCTGGTATGGTTTGATGGAGCATGACGCAGGATTAGTTCGTGCCGCCCACGACGGAGCGCGCCGAGTCGATCCAGCGAGGTCCCACAACCGTTAATATAGAGTCCAAGCTGTTATTGATGTAGCTCGCTTATGTACTAGACAACAAAACATAACAACCTACAACTTGTATGTACATTCGTTCATAAATACAACCTCAGAAGCATTTAGTAAGCGATAGAACATTCTAGCATTTAAACTTACGTATTAGGATATATTATGATTACATGCGAAAAACTAGTTTCTATACAAAGTAATACAACTCCAAAAATATATTTGAATATAATATTATTATACATCAAATTCGAGATGCAATCTCGTATAAAAAGACAGGAAGCCTAAAACAAAACATGAGCACTACGATACACGATAAATCAGCTAAGTAACGCGAAATATACATATAGATAAGAAATATTTTCAACGATAAATTATCTGACGCATTGCGATAAATAGACGTGCGTGGGTATTAGCCGGTGATTAATAGTTTGTCTGAAGTGGAGGAGCGAGGCGCGCTCGGCCGCCTACCTGTTGCTGCTGCAGCGCGCGGTCCAGGCGCTCGGCCGCGCCGGGCCGCAGCGGGCCGTGCGCCGGGCGGCGCGCGCCGTCCTCCTCGTCCGACGTCGCCGTCGCGTGGCTGTGCGGCTGGAATTGGCACGAACGACGTCTTCAGGAGTGCTTAGCAAACACCGGTCACACTCCTAAGAGAGACCTACGGCTGCACGGAACATTGCTAGCACACAGCCGGGAGACGGACGCAACAGCCTGTTGCACAACGTTAACATCGTTCGGTTCTAATGATGTGAATCCTATCGGCCACATCGGCGAGACGCACGGACCAGAAGGGCACCTCACCTCACTGTTCTGTCTGCTGTGCGGGCTGGAAGTGTCCGGCGAGGACTGGCCGCGGTACCAGGCTTCGGCGGACGGCCCCCTGTCCACGTCCACGCCCGAGTCCCTGCTGTCGCGTAGCTTTGCGTCCATGTCGTGCGAGAGCGTCTTCTTGTACAGCAGCTTCTCGATTTTGGTCTCCTCTTGGAGGAAGGACGTGATGTCGGGGCGCGGAGCCAGCGCCAGGTCCACGTCGAGGTAGCTGTCGTCCACCTGGCCCTCGATACCCAGGAAGCTGGTGCGCTTGTTCCGAATTTCCTTCTTGATGCGTCGTGCGGAGCTCGTGTGTTTGAAATTTCCCTGCAATAAAAAGGAAATTTAGAAAAAAAATCACTTCCATAAGTTTCGCTCGCACTCGGCTAGAACAGTCGCACCGACTAACATACTTACATTGCCTAATAATTCATCCTCCCCGTTATCTTCAGTGGGCGGCGGAGGAGGTTTCTCTTTAGGAGGTTCAAGAATATTGGTGGGTAAGTCCAATGGAAAATCCACCCCGTCGACTGCCGAGTTTTGGTAAAATATGTCTATATTTTCATACAGAGGTGTGACGGATACTTTCTTATCCATATCGAAATCTAGCAGTGCGTCCAGCTTCTCCACAGCGTTCATATCTGGCTCGGCTTCTGCTGGGTTAGATGTAAAGTCCTCCATTGTGGTATCAATGACGATGTTATCTTCTGAATCTAATTCTTGGAACGCTAATTCGAGAGCGTCTATAACCTGAAGTATTAGGCAAAATTGATTAAGAACCGAACAAATATTTTTACATAGTGAATATAAACAACATCAATGCTTTAAAAATAATTAAAACGAAGCAAACAAATTAATAGAAAAAAAAAATACGGACCATAAAACAAAAGAGTAGAAATAAAACACTAATAAAAGAGAATTAAGCGGGTTACATGCGAGAATGTAAGAAGCGTCATGACATATTTAGCACAAAATGCGGCGAGATGCGGGTTAAAACGAAGCGCAACCACTACGCGGGGGTCCTTACCTCGTCCACCCATCACCGAAAGCTGATGCAACGTCCCTCGCGGTAGCGCTACTCGAGACAGAACATGAGAGCGGTGCGCGAGCACCGGCCACCTACTCGCGGGACGCACTCTATCCTACTAAGCCGTAATCTCAAGCTACGGCCTTGTTTGCTAAAGATATGTAACGACGATAAGGGAGTCGTGTTATCGCACCTAGTGGAGTTGAATATTCTGATTGTGCGCGCACCTAGCGCCAGGGACACACACGTCTTATCTAACACAATGAACTTCTAATGGCGATGCACACGCACCACGCTCGTCAAGGACATTCAATATTTACATAAATAAAAGGCATACATAACAGTGTAACATATATTTTCGATATAATGAATTTACATAGATCACTTTTGAAAACAAAGTTTTTAAATGATGGTAGTGATGATGCTATTAATGACTACAGTGTCTACTTTCTGTCCTATTTAGTGACAACAGAATTCGTGTCGCGTGTCGGGGTCCACGAATACCCTGTTTGTACCAGCGAGAACCGAGTACTGTTTGTCTCCATCGACTACAACTTACGATTACTTTGTTTAAACACATCAATTTATTAGATACAATGTGAAATCTATTTGTGACATACATACGGTTAAATTATTATATGTATGAAAAATTAGAACATTAGTATATCGACATTTTAAAGTAAGCCATGTTTTTTTAAATGTAGGTACAATTGGGGTGGGTTGAAATATGTAGATCGGATATATTACCAGAATATACGAGATCATAAAAATTCTAGAAAACTTAAACACCATTACGACATTTCTCATCTAACTTGCTAAGCAATACTGAGAAATCGTATGGCTGTACATTTAATGTTATCGAACCCTAGGCCGTTTTAGGCATTCTCCTTGGCACTTGCATTACTAGAACTCGTAGAAGATTTAACTGTAACTTTGTTGTTAATAAACAAAATAGTCTTTCGCCTATTGGGCTCCAAACAGCGTTTAGTTCTTTTTTGCCAAAACGGGTTAGAATCTTGACTGTTACTTACCGCTATTTGATTGTCCCCTGTATTATTGTAGGGTGCGTCGCTCGGATTGGACTCGTGAGCGTTATGATTGACATGAGATATATCGGTACCTACGGCCTGGTTGTCGGGCGAGCATTTAGGTGATGCTACATCAACGATGTTATTAGTACATGAACTATGGTTATCGCTAAATGTTTTAAGCGTTTTAATGGAATTCTTTGGTGAAATGTTAGTAGTAGTTGTAATATTAGAGACAGTTACCATTGGCATGCTTTTGTTGTTAGCAGTATCGTTAGTACTAATATTGTTAGTGTTTAAGTTGTTTCCAGCACCAGTATTTAAATTGTTGCATATTTCATTCAAGTTTAAGTGTATTGTCATCTTCCCCTGAAACACCACCGTGTCGGTGTCTGACGAAGTGGACGTAGGCTCATTGAGACTTACACTGGAGTCTTGATTTTCCAAACTCTTTAACGTATCTTCATCGTCTTTATCCATTTGTATTTCAGTTACATCATCAGTGACGCTTAATTCCTCAGGTTGTGATACCGCTTGGAGATAGTTACTTCCACTGTCGCTATCTTCAGTTTTTATGTCGTGATCTTCAATTTCCTCCACAATGATATCACCTATTACAGTCTGGACTGAAGTCGGTTCAATTGGTTCTTCTATCTTCGTAGGCTCCAAAGTCATAATACTATCTTCATTAGAAGACTCATATTCGGAAACTTCAACCATAGGTTCTCCAATAGGAGAAGCTACTTGAGTCAAGTCCGCGATATCATCAGCTGGAACACACGAATCCCTAGCTGTATGAATACCACTATCTTCAGTTTCAATATCACTCGGGACTGTGTTATTCTGTAAATCGGTACAATCGAAATCCTCCAAGCTCTGAACCCTTTCGAAGGAATTTGGAGAAGACTGTCCGTTTATATCCAAACTATCAAGAGAGCGACAAAAACTTTGCATTTGATTTTCAATGCCTGTCAAATTCGATTTTAATGAACTATCAGACATTTTGTCCTTTGATTCATCGCCAATGTTTATGTTCGATATTTTACTATTAGCGACAATCTCTTCTTCAACAGATATTTTAGGTACATCTTTGTTTTTGGCTGCATCTAAACAAGACAGCCTTTCCTTAAGACTCATTGACACATCTTTTACTTCAACTTTAGTCATTTTAACCTCTTCTTCCGATTTCTGTGTCTTTAAACTAGACAGGCGTTCTTTTAGTGATTTAGTGTTACTTAAATCCCCGTTTGAAAGTCGCTTGGTTTTATCAACTTCCGTAAATGCAGATTTAACTTTTTCAAGAGACGATAAACGCTCTTTCAAAGGCCGTACTTCTGTAGGTAACTTTGTAAGGTCACTACTAGACTTTTGCACTTGCATTTCTTCTGTAAATTTTTCTAAACTTGACAGTCTTTCCTTTATAGACTTTTTGTTTGAAATATCAGGTAATTTTGGTTTATTTGTTTGTGGCTCCTGTGAATTCTCTCTTTCAAACTGCTCTCTTCTTTTATGAATATCAACTTTAGGTAAGTCTTTCTTCTGATTATTGTTTTTGGTGTCGCTTACTCTTTCTTGTTGAAAAGACGAAACTTTCTCTTCAATTTTATTACTAACAGTCGTTCTGATTCTATTAACGTCTCCGTTACTCTTGTCGGGTGACTTTTCCTTGAGGTTGTTGTTAACAACGGTTTTAACGATGTTACTGTTAGTTTGTGATATAATTCTAGATTTATAGCCCTCTATGGCGCCCTCGTATGTGTATTCTTCGGGTTCTGGCGAGCTGATAGTCGTAGTCGTGCAGGTGTCGTATTCGTTGGCGCTAGAGCCGAGTTTGCGGGTATTATCGCAGTTAGACATGTTGTCCATGTCTGAATGGTTCTTGTCCAGATCCATTCCGTCGCTCTGAAAACGTAACAGCATGAACAGATTAAATAAAATATTGTCAACGCTGAAAAATATTGAAATATAATCAGCTGGTTATAATCAGGTATCGTAGCCACTAGACGTCAACCATAATTCGCAGATAAAACAATGACATATGTGTTATATTAAATGCGATTGATGTATGTAGCTGCTGAGAAAGACCCACCGTCTCCAAAACCAGTACACGTTTGATACTGGACATTCATTTTTGATACTTGGTACTTTCTGCCTAAGAATAATGATGATAGACAAACTGTAAATACTCACAGCCAAACTGTGTGTGTCACAGTCTTCACTGAGGCTGCTCTTGGTACTCGAAGTACCGATGCCTAAGTCGCTTAAGTCGTGGCCATCGTCCTCTGTGTATAGCGCCAGCGGATTCCGCCTTCTGCGTCCCGCTCTGGAAGTAAAAAAAATGTATTAAATACCTTCATATATTATAGGTGTAATATACATTGATCTAAAAGAAAATTACAGTTTCTGAAATTCCGAAATTCTGTTTTGGTGGTTTTTCCTAAATTTATATACGAATGGTACGTGGGTTTTGCATTGTGTATGTAACTTAGAGAATATCAAGACAAGATGGAGGCCTGAAAAGGATGAACAATGTCTAACTGATGACATATACAACTGGAGTGAAACACAGAATACGTGAACATATGTCAACGACATAGGTATCACAAAGACTACATGGCGTCTTTGTCATCCTCACTGTACAAACACTGTCACAAGGGGGCGCGGTGCCCGTTTCTCTCCTCGCATACACATACATACTAAAAACGAGCGCGACCATTTGTTGGAAGACCTTTTTACACGACTCTCGAGGCTGTTATTCCAGTCGATTCCTAGAGGCTGTCGGTATTCGCGCAAAGAACAACGTGATGCACACAAAGCTATCGCTAAGTACATCCTGGAATAAATTGTTCCCGGTAAGGCCGCGCAGCCATTATCCCATAAACTGCTCGGATGCATTATGTATGTCTACCTATAAGGTTTACTTTAATGCACGGAAAATAAATAGGCGGAATCTCGATATAGGAAAAATTGGTTAAAAACCGTAAGTTACGCCGTTAAACGTAAGTTATGTTATATAATAAAATAGAAATATTAAAATTGACAAGCTGAAACGTAATTTTTTAATATTGAGCACCATAAGAAGACGACGTGAAATACCTAGTAAAGGCAAGAAGGCGCAAACAGTCATCATAACGACAAAATTTTAAACAACCAGCAGATTAGGTACACTTGAACAACCTTTTGTGCAAACTGCAACTACAAAAATATCTAAACGTAATTTATTAAAGTTATTGTCGATACGTAACATCCACCGCTTGTTTCACCTGTATGTATGTAAGTAAGACACATCATCAGTATCATTATAATTATAAGTAACGAGCAGTCGGACCTGATTCACTTTGCGTGCTCCGATGTTCGACGCGCCCATGTTAGTCACCGCAGTTTATCGCGAGTCTACGGAAGACCACCAGATAAATGTGTTTGTTCCATGCATCAGTGCGACCTATTGACTTGACTCCACCTACATAGCTTAGTCATTTCCCAACTGCTGACCACGGGACACGACCGCGGTGAACACGATGAAAGGTGAAGGGACAAATACCTACGCCAAGCTGTATCTGTATGTTAGGTACAATCGTTGCAGTGTAAATTACTTAAACATTAAAGTAAGTATATATTTTTGATAAAAAATTGTCTCGGGTAACATTTAAATCAAGAAATCTGAAACCACTACAGGTTTCGTCATTCGTGTCAAAACTTCCCAAAGTCTTTTGCAGATTTCTGTCAAGGTGATTTGCTTAAAGTTGCGCGAGTTGAACGTCATATCGATCATTTTAAATTTACCCTTTGATCTACGACTGTCTTTCATTTGTTGGTATTTGTTGGTATTGGTGATTATATAATTACAGGCTTGCGACCTCCCGCGAGGCAGCGCCTCTCTTTGCACTTGTCTAACACGAGTTACGTGGAATTGGCTGCAACATTCGAATATTGCCGCGAACCGGACGGACCGGTGCCGTCAAGGCGAATGTCAAGCGATGGAACAACTTTCCGGTCATCAATCGTAAAAAGATTATTTATGGTTGAGGTGTGGAAACGGTGCTGTTATGAATATTGGCAACTTGGTAAGGGTGAATGACGATAGTGAGTTGCTCTCGGATGTCTTTACCGTACTTTACGCCACTTCCTTTTTGCTAACGAAAAACAACTCTTATACAAGAAATACTTGTAGTAGTAATTTGTGGTGGGATTGAACGGGTGCGTTATGCCGCCACCTAGCTCGGCGGCGGGCAGTACGGCGAACAAAAGTGAAAACAAGGCAAAACACACGGCGGCCGCGGCCCGGCGCTTTCGCCGTAACACTTTTGGACATTTAAATAGAGAGCCGCCCAATTACATGGGCACACTGATTTATCGTAGGCAATACATAACTAGGCACGGTTCAGCGCTCGGCCGGGCGGGGCAGCAGCGCCCGCGCGCCCGGCGTGCGCATTGGGCAGGGGGTCGGACTGACTTGGCCAAAGTGGCTTGGGAGTCGGGATATGTGACCGGTGCATGGCGATGGGTTCGTCATCTGTTGCATAGTGGGACGTAAACGTGTCTCGTAAAACGTGCGAGTACACTATATTCCTCTGCATACCTTTTCGTAGATTACGGGCGTGTTGCTACGTTATAACAAAAATATTTTCTATCATTATATTGTCTAATATTATATCATTAAAATTACAGGTGTACCTAAGTCAAAGTCAGAGTCAAAAATTATTTATTTATATAGGATTTGCAATCACATATAAACGTCGTAAAGGGCATGACCATCCAGAGAGCGAGTTATAACTCCAGGTGCAACGTAGTAAAGGATAAATCATTGTGTAATAGTTAAATAGAAATTTTACTATAATTTAAAAAAATATTGCTCATTTAGATTTTAAAAGTAATTTCACATTAAATCATAACAATATAATATAGGTGGTCAATCATACTACATATTGATACAATATATCTGTTAACACTATACTAGTTGTAAAAGAGTTTTCTATCCAGCGGAACATCAGCGATCAGTCATCCTAAATGTATATTTACAGAACTAGTGTCGATTGTCCGCTACGTCACCGCGCCCGTCTGCTAGCGAGGCTTTCGCTGCGTCGCGGCACGCAAGCGCACATCTCGTGATGACACTATCAAATTGTTTCTGATGATCGCTGACGCGTATTGAGATCAAAGGTGTCCATATGTATACATTATAAGCTTTCGTTGTCACATCTCATAACTATGTTCTATAAAAGAAACTAACAACAAGTACATGTGTTACATTCGCTAATTATACCAACACACCCGGACTCAAGAATATATTTGTCCTAGTCGCGAACTGAGCAGATAACCTCCTGCTTCGTTCTCAAAGTTATTAGCCACCACACCACGAGTGCTAATTGTACAAATGAAGCCGGAATAGTCGCATATTATAAGAAAGCACAACAATTATCCTTATGAACAATGCACAATAGACAAGAACGCTATAGTCGATATAACCCAGCCGTACAGAGACGCGGGTCCCGCGGCAGTGCGCCGCGCGCGCCGCGTCGTTCGAACGCGGTGTGCGATTAACCTAATCGCTGATCACTTTCTATAGCGTACCACGACACAGTACCGCAGTGCGCACGCATTTCTTTGCGTTGCGCAACATCTGACAACATAACGAAGCGTACGACTCAAGAAATCTGTTAGAATTCGAGGCTTCGTTAAAACTCGTTGAGGCAGAATATATGGATAGCAAATTCTTACTATTATGTAAATATAGATACACAGTAGTAGAGAAGACATTTACGTGATCGAAAGCTAATATAAACACTGTTTATAGGATACGTAAATCACTTTCTTATACGTTTTAGATACGTTATTATATTTTTATTACAATATTTCGCAACAAGAATTTTGTGCAACGAAAAAGTTTGTGCAAACAAATGTTAGAATCTTGAATTGTGAGTAAATTGATCAATTTTATATTTGAAAAATGTTGACAAAGTATTTTATGTTTATTATACATCCAAGAATTCTTTACGACGTGGTAATAAAGCACCCACCGACCAACGCTGAATTAAAAAGGTCAGCAGTGATTGTTTTTGAAAAGGGTGCAAGGTGCGGGAAGCGCGATGTAAATCGATTCGTGATACGCGGCACGAGGGCGCGTGAGTGCCGGTTCGATTCCAGAGAAAATTGCGCACACGTTTTCTGTATTCCCATGGGTAATGGTATACAGCGGGCGTGGTATGCGGAGGTACTTAATTTCGTTTTTGGTTTATTTTTCACTACCATGAGAAATTATTGAGATAAAAATACTGCTGACTATTGTATAATGGGAACCATCTTGATAAATAACTTTTTTATCTATATTATTGAAAACACAAAAGATTTTTTATCATAAATGTATTAAGGTAATAATAATAATCGGAAGAGTATTACACTCCTCTGTCTACCACTTCGTTAATTAGGGCGTGATGTAACGCTCATAAATCTTAGTCATTTTCATTATGTATAAAACGCGTCACATAACGTAACAAATAAAGAGTACTTACTTGATGATACAAAGAATAATACTTCAGGCCAAAAAATATATCGCGAATTACAAATCGCTTCGTGATAATCGACGAGAATCACCGCACTCCTGTACCGTCAGCAATAAGGTTGATCACCGATTACGTGCAAATCTTTGTACCAAGTACAAAAAGTAACTTTGGAGGCAATTAAAACTATTAAAGCCCAAAGCTCATAAACGTCGGCATAAACAACGTTGGCCGTAGAGCGCAATCGCCCTTCGGTGTTCGCAATATAAATTCCATTAGGTTCACAGTAATTAGAGTGAGATTTACGACAAACGCCATCGAGGCAGGTAACGTTTGCATAGAGGCCGCACCGCCAGATAATAAAAAGTTAATTTTATGTAATTCGCTAAAGGAACTCGACGTTGCCGGTTGATACCGAATTTTCTGTTAATGTGTCCCCGCAAGTATTTCGAGCTCGAAATCGTTCTCGGATAATCCACCGTCGATTGAAAAAATTACATTTTATGTACATACATGAATATATTGGAGAAATGTATGAAATCATTGGTCCATTGACTCTTGGTTGGGTGTGTGGATACGTGCCTACTAATTGCAAGGTCCTAGGTTCAAACTTAAGACGGATATCTTTGGACTTTTGTTAAATTAAATTTCTACTAGTGTCTTGGAGTTTGTATTTGTGCTTGGTGAATGGAAATACGCTCGTCATCTATTCCACGAATACACGCAAACGTTACTGGTAAAAAACAATATAGAGTGTACTACATTTCTCTGCCTACCTCTTCGTAAATTACAGGCGTGATTTACGTTACACTATGAAAACCAACCTTATCCGGTTGTATTATACTTAATTTTTATCAAAACTCTAATTGAGTTTGACTGTTTCTTATTTCACGATGGTTGTTTGTATAACGATAATAATCCCCCGGCTGTTAAAATAATAGCCCGATACATATAAAATGTTTCCTTTAAGTTCGTCAATTCTCTGAAGCAGTAATAACATTTACATTGCAATTAATCAACGCATGAAACTCATTGAATATGATGAATCGATATTTGTTACATCACATGATTCAAATTGACCGAAGCCGGTCTTAGTTTGCGGACCATCAAACCCATTATAAAATACTTATCATTAAACATGAGTGCTGTTTTTTTTTTGACACACTTGGTCTTCGTTTATAAATGTGAATGTAACGTAACGCCTGTAATCCCCGAAGAGGTAGACAGGGCGTGCAGTACACTCCAGCTCTTTGTAATTCATTACATTAGTGTTCATCTACGCGCATATAGCTAGCTACGCAGTGCCACGACGTTGGCACGGCCGTTGTTAAGTAAATATATTCACGTAATTGACATTCGAGTATTTCATATTTCGGTGATTTAAATCACAGGCGACAAGCGAGTCATTTTACTTCAAACGAATCTACAATAAACTAGTTTTTGACTAGTTCAATAGGTATAAAAAAAAATTGTTATGTATGCATAAAAATGTCAACAAACCCGTGACATGAACCCAATTTTGACATGGACCCAACACAAAGTGATCTTGTGTAATTTGTACTAGCTAGTAATACAGTAAAAACCAGCGCCAAGCGTGTTGCCACCGAGTCGAGCGGCGCGTGTCGCAATGGGCCCACGCGTGGGAACTGTCACTGTACGAGGGAGCACTCATTGTCCAGTCGACAGCGCGCACCGCACTGACATGCTACTATCTCACGCGGCGGCGGGCGCCGCGAGGTCATCGCTATTAAAACACAAGTCTGTATTTGATCTATGCGGTAGACTGCTAACATTACTAGCAATTACTTATCTACTAGTCTGTGTAAGTTTATTTAGCTGTCCATTAGAGGTTATTTAGTAATAATATCAAGTCCATTTAATTCTTTTAACGTCTGAAGAATCTCAGCTAATTAAAGAGAACACTATTTTTATGTTTGAATGCCCTATTATTAGACTGTTCTTGAGCCTACAGACAATATTAAAGATAAAAATGTGTGCGTGTACTATACTAGCGTACTCTCGTAAGAAGTGAAACTTCTTTATGACGTTATTTTTCAAAAAATAATTTACTATATGCAATTTTACAGAAATTGGTTAAATAAAGTTAAATTAGATAAAGTTTAATAAAAGGCTTTTATTATCATAGACATAAATACAAATTCTACAATTATTTCATTTTA
>DWEI01001464.1:0-16594 GCA_018245875.1 Mysoria ambigua
AGAAGGCTGGTGAAACTGTATACAAATTTGTTATAAGCAATATACATAATAGGAAATGTTTCTATAGAGGATAGCCATACGGGAGTGACATGTCACTTCATTGACAAAACCCCTTAAAAAAAAAAAAGTAGAAAAAAAAAACGTCAATAATACAGGCTATTCGAAACTAAAGTTATGTTGCAAAATTTATGATCAAATAAAATGTAACGTCACAGCCTATTTCCATATACAGGTAACATTTCTAGAGTGCCCGACCCGGGATATGAACCCAAGACCACCCGATCCTCAATCGCGCTTGCAACCAACACGACCAACACGGCAGACAAGTAAAATTAAAATAATAAAAATTGTAGTAAGGTTCTCTACGGAAGTCCATGTAATATGTGTAGTACATTCATCTAGGCGCTAGTGTTACAATTGTACCGTCCTGTGTTGAGTAAAAATCAACCCACATCGCTACTTCTGTACAAACCAAGCACCACATGGCCAGGGAGGGGGGTTCACAATGTGGATTTAATAATAATAATTGTATAATCAACTTTTTGATATGTCTCATTCGTGTTTTGCTTGTGAAATTTATAAAGAAAATTAGAAATCAAATGTGAAATAGTAAAGTGAAGGTGACTGCCTCGTTGGTCGTGTTGGTTGCATGTGCGACTGCCAATCGGAAGGTCCCGGGTTCGATTCCCGGGTCGAACACTATCAAATTTTCTAATTTAGAATATCTAGTAGTGGTTCGGAGTCTAGATATGTGCCTAATGCATTTCAATAGGCCCACTATCTATTCCATAGTGGGGTGCAAACATAACCGGTGAAACATGGGACTGTTCTGCATTCCTCTGCCTACATCTTAGAAAATAACAGTCGTGAAGTTATGTTATAATAATACAAAAAACTGAGTAGTATACAACTCTGGCATGCTATAAAAATAAAATCAACTCCGTTGACATTACTATTTACTGACTCAAGTACAATTTAGACTCAAGTGCAATTTAAATGTACAAAGTATATGGTTTAATGGTTTGTCTTGTACATATAGATTAAACCAACATAAAGAGGCTGATACACCAAGAAAAGAGGTCTCTTCTAGATGTGTAAAACTAATTTGAAATATCTCTCTAACAGGAATCAATACTGAAACTAAGCCATATATCATTACGGTTAATACATAATAGTTATTTTCTATAAAAAAGAAAGAAGATTGATTGAAATATTCAGAGATAATTGCACTCAATTTACACCAATATTAGCATAATACCTGACACATTATCTCCTGTATTCTGTATTAATTACAATGAAGTCCACAAGTGGCCAACTACACCGTAACAAAGCAGGTGCATGGACAGCACATAATAAGTTATATCCCAGTAAATGGAACAAGCTAATAAGCAATCATCATTGCATTTCAATAAAAGTGCAGTTTGTTCAAATGTCACACTGCCCTTGCTCATTGAAAGGTAACACATTACGGCACATAATATATTTCGAAAGGTATCACTATGTGTATATAATATTATGTATTGATATTAAATTGCTTTCCTGTTTTGAATAATTTTTGACTTGATTTATTGTTAAAATGCTGAAATGATTTAGTGCCATATATCTCTTCTATTTCAATTTGTAGCTTGACATTTAATATTATAGGATAATTATAATGTGAACGTATTTGTATTACATGGGACCATTTTAGTTTTTGGGAAGAGTGATTTATCTGTGATCAGCCTGAGACAAATACCATAAGCCTACCATGCACTTTACCTATAATTATACCTATCATAACAATAGTCCAAATTTCTGCAGTCCTTCAATATTTCAATGGTAGAAGGTGCATCAGTCATAATATATTAAATTCCTTCATCATTCAATATAGCAAAAGTAATCAATTACAAGTTATTTATCCCTCCTTTGGAACAACTGATTGCCTGTAAAATATGAGAAATGTCCTAAGGTCATATAAATCATAAAAAACATCAACATGCAACAAAATCCCATTTATTGTGGCCCTTTTAGCATTAAAGAATATTGGAAGCTTATATGGAAAAATATTCCAATGAATGAAATGACAATAAGAAATATGCTATGCAATTATTATAGTGTCAGGACGAAGAAAGAATACATCTCCCAGAATACCTCAGATATCAGTGTTTTGGGAGAGAAGACCAAACTTGCTATTAGAAGTTTGAGCTATAGTGTATCCTGCATATGCAATACCATATGCCCTGACAGCAGCGTAGCTGAAGTGAACAGCCAAAACCTAAATTTCACCTTTCTGACGCAAATCCTAAATTTTACAATTGATACATTTCAGTTTGCCATTAACATAACATGCTACAATATAACATTAGGAAGTATATACATATGAGTGAAAGACATCATAAGTTCATTACATTTGGCATTTAATGCACTTATGATAGCATGGTGCATGGCTTTACTAACATGAATTTTATTGGCTGTTACACAACCTACGTACATAATCAGGGACACCTGCCCATCAATCAGTGTATAGGTGTACAGCAGTATGTTCCCGTAACTAGGCACCAGAGTAAGAACTATGGTGTTACCTGCCTGTCATAAGAGATGTCCATAATGGGGCCTCCAGAGTCCAAGTAGTTACAGTGGGAGTTCGAATAGTTTCTCAGTAAGCCAGCTTAGGATGGAAACAGTATGTATGGCTAAATACTATTATATGAATTGGAAGGCATAGCATATGGTATCAGTCCTCTCCTGAATGTTGGGCCTGTGGGGGTACCACACTAGGACCTCCTCATCTCACTAGGAAATCCTCCTGTTAGCATCGAAATAAGCCATCGAGAGTGTTGAGTAGTAAGGTAAAAGTCCCACATACCCTATTATGTCCGTCAGGGAACTGGATACCTTTTGAAGGTTTCCCCACTATAAAAAAATAAACATAAAAAGGTGTACAGTAGTATGTGCACACATTCAAATATTCATCTCTAATTTATAGAAAAATATATAAGTGCATAGTCAAAGTCAAAGCATAGCATAATATATTGTAAAATTTCATAACCTATCTTGTAAAGTGTTTTAGTTTAGTGATATCTAAGGACAAAAAGCACTTCAAATTCAAATTAAAATGTTTTATATCATCAGCTTAAAATGTATTATTTAAACATGTCTAAATACATATTACTTTTAACAGCTTTCATAAGTAAATGCAGACACTGAATTAAAACTGGAACACTATCATAAATTATACAGCACAGTCATTAATGGACTATCAGTTTTATGAAGATAATATTTTTGGAATTCCTATTCTCATTTTAATATAGCCAGAACATTTTTTAATTATAAAATTAAAACAATTCATATGTATATATTTGTACTCTCCCACATTAAGATGATTATGTTAGAATGATATGTTGTATCTCGAAAAATTAGTTAACCTATAAAAGCTGCAGAACTATCTTCAATAGGAAATTGGCTGGTCTTTTGGTCCAGTGTTTAGTGGTCTAACTGCTAAGCCATGGTGGTCAATTTGTCAATGTTGAGCTTCATTTAACTTCGAAAATTCGCAGAATGTATGGTATGTATTATTAAACATTTGATTTATAAATATTTGACGTATTGTAATTGTAACAAAATTTTTTCTATCTTGGCTACAAATAAAAAACAAGTGATCAAAGCTCAAGATCACTCTACGTAATTTCGAATTGTGTTACATTTATAGACGACAGTCATTACATCAATTGCAGAGATATAATCAAACAAACATAACCTTCAAACCATCTGTCAAATGATAGCAATTTACTTTAGCTTTTTTTATTTCTAAACTTACCTCAAGCTCTTGGTTTTGACATTTCTCCTGTAGTTCTTTTACAGTAGATTGGCTACTAGAAATATCTTCGCTCACATCTTGAGCAACACCTTCAGATAACACTTCGGAAGCAAAATTCGTAATTTGCCCTTTCAGACTGTTTAAACTCTGGTTCAAATTAAGCCACGACATTTTATTTGTATACTAAAAGGCGGTCACATATCACAGGCAAATACTAGTCAACAAAATGGTATGGTGCATAGAATGTAAATAGTAAATAAATTGCATTATTTTGCAATTGACAAGACTATGTCCAGTTGGCAAAACAAGTCCGATTTGACATTTTATAAAACGTTTCATTCTATGATAATCTCATCAGCAATTCAAATTAATTTTTCTGTACGAGCATCGAGATAACTGTTCCCAAAGATTCATTGTTCGGTAATTAATGAGTCAAAAAACTGAGGTTATTTATTCAACTGCTTTAATAAGACATAATTAATTTCTTGGAATGGTTGTTTAAATAGGAATAAAAAATTTTCTTTTTATAAAAATTTTGTTAGATATATGCATAAATTACATAAAAAAAATATATTATTGAATAAAAATGAGAAGTAAGGTTCGTTCCAGAGACTGAAACTCTGTTCAATCACGGATCGCAAGATATTTTAATTCTTCTATCAAAATGTTTAACCAGTAGATGATGAGTATTTTCCCATGATTTTATTTTTGTATTATGTGTACCTGCTCTTTCTTGCGTGTGCTCTAGAGAGGACAACTGCCGTCTCGAGGTGGTCAACCTAGTAATCGATAGTATCCACAGACTGTGTCTTCAGTAAATATTTTGGAGAATATGTGCAAGAACTACACAATCTTTTTCCCCAACACTTTTCAGCGACAAACCTCCAAAGAAACAGCTGTATGTCTTTACCTGCAGTGGCGTAAATATGCCGTTTGAAATCAGAAGTAACTTCATCGGCTAGCGCTCTCCTTCAATGCTTTAAACCTGAAGCAATTTTTATTATACTATATTTTAAATCACTATATGAAGTAAGTACAAAAGCTATTGTAATTAATGGTTTTTCAGTAATTTATTATATAAACATCGCGTATTCATAAACTTGGTGGGATCTCTTGTTTATAAATGCTTTTGTCATGATACATATTTTAGTTTATAACTCGTGGTATTATATTCCTATTTACCTGTTAACCCTTCAGTGAAATACAGTCATGGTTTTATGCTATGTATATATTTATTTAATTTGGTAATGTAGTTTTGTACGTAACTAAATATTGACATATATTAAAGTTTTAACACGTTTTATAATTTTTTATTTAAAATTTTAAATTAATTTTATTTCTCATTTTCTTCAAAAAAATTGACAAATCACTATTTGCAAATAGCTGCTATTAGATAGTACTTGATCTTTTTTACCACGAGTCATTGAAATAAAAAAAAACATAACATCAGGTCAACAATTCCTGAAGGGTTACATTATACACTTTACATTATTTAGACTCTTGGCCACCAGTAGGAACTAAGATAACAAATTCAATAATGGTTGACCTACCGGGGATTTGAATCCAGAATCTCTCGACCAGTAGTCCCGTTTGAAACCAATACGACTAAAGACGAAATATATAAATAAAAACGATGTCATAATTACATTTTGTATTCATATTGGTAACGTTTCATTACATAAAGCATTTTGACCAAAAATCGCATGTCCTTTTTGTATATTTTTCAATTCTCGTTTCATTTTAACGCGACCGGAATATATTTTATGAATCTAGGAACTACATTTAAATAAAGAATTCTATCTCGAATGTTCAGAATTTTAAATTTTAAAGAGCTGTATAATTTTGCGCTGTTTTGATCATAAATATAGGACATGTGTATGAAATATTCAGGCAAGAATAAAACAGATACTCTGGAAATAATAACAGCAGATCTCGCATTGTTTGCGATTTTTCCTTCTATTGTAAACTGATTAGGTTGTATCGCTGTAATATAAATACGGTTGTCGCCAACCTTGGGATATAGTCGGAATTAAAATAAGCAGTGTTCTTAACATAGACTTTATTTAAAAATAATCAAGAACAATGTCTGTTACATTATATGTTATTTATAACTTATGTTAGCAACCTCTTCTTGTATGAGAAGAAAATTTTTACTTTTATATTTACACATTGTGCAAGTTACCTTCCTATCATATATAAAAATAAAGAATAGAAAATCTATCGTTGACATGAATACATAATTTGAACTATTTTGATAAAAAGTCCAAAATTATATAATTTATCGATTTCTAGACTCTTTCTATTGATACGGAATATTTAATAAATTTTTATAATGATGAAATTGAAGATTGATTGCTTGGAAGATTTGTTTGGTGTCAAATTATCACTTTAAATCTATAAAAAACCAAAAACTAAATCCCTTTTAATAGGTTATTTATATATAGGTACTGTTGTAACAAAGCAGGAATAACAATTTGGAAATTTCAAAGACTGTCAATAATAATCTTCGACTCATTTCCCCGAATGCTTGTTCGTATAATATAAAAAAACCTTAATAATGTTGTCTAGCTCACACATCAGGGGAGTAACTCCTTCTAGGCATTAAAACTGTCTATAATTCAATACGAAAGCGAGACACGGATGTATTTAAGCTATAGACGTATGTTGAGGATAAGTTGGGTACAGAAGCTCATCCATAACGTTTTACAGTGAGTCCAACAAAAGCGGAACTCTTGCCTATCATAAAAAAGCGCAAAAGTTCATGTTTAGGCCGCGCTCAGGCATGATAGATGTCCGCTTTTGCGGATCATTTGAGTAGTGGGCCAGGTAGCTGGCAAAAGAAGAATCAGACGGAGGAGGAAATCTCGGCTCAGTAACAATGGAGGGCCAAAGTTATTGCACCACGCAAAGGATAGGGACAGATTATAGATTGCCGTCCTTAACTAGTAGGCGAGGCACTTGGGAAGAAAAAGACCGCCTTATTCTCGTGGTCTAGCCTTTCAAATATCTTTGAACCTTAATCACACGTCTGGGGCACAGACCCATCCTCTCACAGAGGAAACATTTTATACAACTAATATGAAAAAATAAAAAGGTTTGAACTTATAAATTATCATCACCACTCAGTATATGTGTATAAAAATTTAGTAACATAGATATTCTCTCAACCCTACGTATTACATTTTATAATTCATCATAATTTTCGACTTAAATACTCTGCCATATATATTATACGTAGAATATGAACGTCTAATAAAATAGCACAATTTAATAACTTGTTTATTATATTGTTTTAAAAAAAACTTCATTTTATCACTACATAGCATTATGTTCTATACTTATATGTGTTTTCAGTTCGCTTTTCGTTGCCATAACCATTTTACAAAGTCTACAGCAGAATCTACCACCATGATATATTATCATGTGACGCTTCATCTTATTCTCTGAATAAAAGGCTTGTCTACAAACCTGGCACACGTGGGGCTTAGTTCCTAAATGCTTTCTGACGTGAATCACCAAGTCCTTTCTGCATTTAAAAGATTTACTGCAAAACTCACACGACTCCTCTAAATATAAACTATGCACCCTCTTGTGGTTCTTTAAATCGTATTCCGTGTAGAATAATCTGTCGCACATGTCACAATTGTACGGTTTTATTTGAAGGTGGACCTTATTCACGTGTAGCGAAAGTTCGTTTTCATTCGCGCACTCCTTTTCACAGAAACTACACGTCTGCACTCTCCAATTCTTGATCATGTTCAACTTGATCATGTGCCTCTGTATGTGCAGCTCGTAATGCTTTTGCGACGCGAAGAATTTATCGCACAGCTGGCACTCCTTGGTCCTGTGGCTCCTCTCGTGCCTCCTCATCTTGTTCGTGTTGTTGAACGTCCGCCCGCACACCTGGCAAGTGCTGTAACAGCTCTCTTTCATGAGGTGGACCATTTTAGTGTGCTCGTACAGGTGGAACTTTGATTTGAACTGCATTCCGCACGACGTGCAATCGATTTTGAAAACTGTGTGCTTGAGCACATGTTTCTTTAGGAAGTAGTCCGATATGAAATGTTTGTTGCAATACGAACAGGTGAACTTGCATTTATAAAACCGTCGATATGTCTTGCGTTTCTTTTTGAATGTTAGGAATTCACACACGTCGTTGAGCGAATCGTCTTCGAGGGACATTAGAGGTTGATATCCATTCAGAAGCTTTTTATTTACGTAAGTTTTGGTCACTTTTTTCGCCGGATTATCTATTTCGTCTATGATGTCGTTAACGCTACTTTTGTTTACCGTTAAGTCTTCGTCCTCGTATTTAAATACATCGGATTTCATGGCTATTTCTTCATATTTCACATCATCCGATTCGTAAAATTTATAAGCATCTACCGATTTCGTATCGGTTACATCGGATTTAACATCACTCTCTTCCTCTGAACTAGAAGAATCGATTCTAAATTCGTCTTCGAGAACATCTACTTCGTAATTGGATTCGTCAGCATCTTCATCCAGTTCTGTGATCTTGGTGGCATCTGCAAACTGTGGAAGTATTGTATCCTGGGATATTTCAATCATAATGTTTTTATTAAAGTCTCGTATGTCATTCAACTGGTCCAACATCATGGTCGCGCATGTGAGCAACCTACTCCTAACATGTCTTATTTTCGTAATAAACACGTATGTGGTGATGGCGTGGTCTAGACACTTGTCGCATATGTGGGTTCCTGTGTAGTTGTGTGCAGTCATCTGCAACAAAAGTAAATGTTTAAAAACTTGACGCCGTTAGATGTAAAAAGATCCATTTAAGTATATATTTATATATTTAGTTTATCACTCATCTAGTTACTTTACCAGAAGCTGTCTTGAAACTTACTTTGGGATCAGCTGATTGTGTAACAAGATGTGTCAAGATATTGCTAATATTTTACAAGGTGGTAAATTGGAGAATTTACAAGTAGTAGATGTTTTAAGTAGACTTATCTATGTCCAAAAACAACCAAATATAATGGAAGATTATACGAAGTGATATAATTAGTTAAAAAGTCTCCTTTATGTTATAGGACAATTAGTTTAATTAAAATTAGTTGGTGTTCATCAGCTTAAGATTTATTATCTTCATAAATATTAACATAATACAGTTGATGGATGAATTCATATCCAACTACAAAAAATAATGACCAAATATCTACACATTAAGTATTTCATGAAGCTATCCTTATGTCAACATAAAAGCAGATGGAGTTGTAGCATTACTGCTCCATACTTATATATTTGAGAACAATGTATTGCATTTTTTTTTAGGATGTGTTTTAAAGTTTTATAAACATACACATACAAGTAATAGGGTATTTTAAAAATACGACACTCATATGTTAATTCCTAACATTAACATAATTAAAGATGACATTAAATGTTCTGCAACATTATAGAAGGTAAGTAAGCATTGCGATAATAAATACACATACAGTATAAACTAATTTAAATGATAAAACAGGGATCTAGCATTAGCATAAACAATTATCATATAGCCTATTATCCAAACTTTTAAAGTGATAGTGAATTACAATTCATATTAAATGTGGATAAATTGCAAGTACAGTATTTTAAATGGCTAAACCACAGCTGTTCCAAGTTACTCTACATAAATTATTTCCTATTTAATATTACACTAAGTTGTCTGTGTTCATTTGCAAGAACCTAACCTTCATTATACTGGTTTAGACGACAATAATTTAAATAGTTTATACATTTAATGATAACATTCAGACAATTAATTTATATTTATAAATAACATTAATTTATACTGGGACATGTGTACTTAAAATAAACTCTAAAATGAAGAACAGCCCATTCTGTTATAGTGCTACAGCATCAGTGCATTGCACTCAATATATTATGCAGGTAAAAGTGGTGGGGTTTCGAGACATGTTGTGTTACAGAACTAAATGTTACACAACATGTTATGTAACGTTTAGTTCTAGAGTCATTTGGTAGAAAAGAAAAAAATTACATCCAAAAATTTTTGCTTTAAAAGAGGCAAACATTACTTTGAGTCATATCTTCAACTTTATAAAGCTGAGGTTGGGCACCATATGGAGCACTGCTCTCACCTAAGGGTGGGTGCACTGAAGTGCCAATAATAATAATAAACCAACTTAATTCTTTGCAACATCATACCAATAGAATTGTCTACAATCTCGAACTTATCAATTGTACGTGCTTCACAGACTTTACATAGGTGGTTGCTATGATGAACTCTTTTACGTGATACTGTTAACATTTTTTAACATTACATTACTTGCTGAAGGATTAAATTCAAATCACACTAACGAAAGTCTAAGCCTGGCAGTCCTCAACAATGTATTTCATGAATAGTTTTGGACTACACACTAGCATCCAGCAGAATAAGCATCCTTCGGAGGTGTTTAAAGTATCTTATGCTATGGAATTCAAACAGCAAAAAAATCCCTAAAAGCAATAAGACTGGTAACACCATTGATGTTGCAAATGTCTACATGCAATGGTATCCACTTACCACCAAGTGAGCAGTGCAACTGTTCATTATGCCTTTCAATATATAAAGCAAACCTCAATATATCATGCAAACATGGCCGGCTTCTTTGATAAAAAAAACAATTATTTATACCGAGCCTTACATAAAATATATGAGCCAGACATTATATAAAAACTAATATTACAAAGAAGATCTATCACCAACTAGATAATTAAACATCTTTTTAGAATCAAGTGTAGATTTTTAAAAGCAAATTCAGAACTTACACATGGCACACAAATATTATAGTAATACTTAATATTACCATATGAAGAATTGTAATAATATGACAAATTCTTAATAATAATATATTTCTCTAAGACATCATTTTATATTTCAAAATCATATTTATAGGTTTTATCTACTTCTTTAGAACTGATTCAGATATACATTTCAAAAGAAACTTCAATTTTTTATATATATATATTTTTTTTAAATTAAAAAGTAGTTTTGTGACGCTATTAGATGACTATGACACAATTCGATAAACAATGTTTAAAATAGTTCACTTGTAGAGTGATACCTAAAACAACTGAAAAAAAATATTCACTGCCTTGTTGGTTGCAAGTGTGACTGCCAATCGTGATATCCAGGGTTCGATTCCCGGGTCTATTCTATAACATTTTCTAATTTAGATTTTTCAGTGGTGGTTCGGAGTCTATCGGTACATATCCGTACCTGAAGCATGGCAATAGGCTCAGCACCTATTCCATAGTGGGAGGTAAATTTAATTGGTGAAAATTATTACTTACTCAGTGACAGTAACTTAAATTTAAAATTAACCATAACATGTAAATCTCTTGTTGGCTTTATGATTAGATTATAATACTCTGTAACATTTAGATTTTAAGAGCTGTAGATTTTGTAATTAAAATAAAATAAAGTTTAATGTGAGTGTTCTGTATTATTCTGTTTACCTCATCGGGGATTACAGATGTAAAGTTAAAAAAAATATTATACCTCTATTTTAGGTATGAAAATACTGTATTGCCCTCGGTTCTTAATATATTGGCTAAATTATTAACCATTTTAATATCTTGGAAGTTAATGAAACTTATTTATTGATTTCATCATATGATACATACTATTCAGGTGAAGCTCTATAAAGCATGTAACAAGCAATTATTTATGCATATTGGCCACACGGCGCAGATGTCTTATTTTCCGACAATTCGTTCTTTTCGTGTTATTTGGGCCCAAGGAGCCAATAGTAAATTGTAATGACATGTTAGGGTATGTAAAACTGGGCTGATTAACGTTATTAATATTTGTTAAAAGACTACTTTTACTTGAATGAACAGTAGGAATATCTAACAGAAAATTCGCTGGTTTTGGTGAAACATCATAAGAGACATCCATCAATTCATCTGTAAATGATTTATCCAACCCTTTGCCAACCAAATTGGACTGATTATGGAGTGATGTTATTTCTATATCCATAGGAATTACATCTTGGATTATGTCTTGAGCTGGTATTTTTGGAGTATTCACCACAGCTGGTAACTGTCTAACTTGATCATTGTATTCTGTTTTTGAACTGATTTTATTATCATTAATCAATTCATATCCTTCAAATCTTGTCTCACATTGAGATTTGGGTATTTCAAACGGAATCTTGTTCATTCCGAAATTGTACTTGACTTTACTATAAAGTACAGTTTTATCAAATTCACAACACCAACATATATTTTTGTTTATATAATTGTCAGTTAAGCAAATATGACATAGCCATCTGTTTTTTTGGGGTGTGGACAATTCTGCTGGTAACTTTCTTTTCCTTGAAACTATGGTAGCATTGGACTTGAGTAATGTTCCCTCCATTTCCATATTACTGTGGCTCGACTCAAGTTTAGGAATGTCACATGCTATTACAATATTACGTATCAAATTGTTAACAACCAGATTCCTGTTTTTATCAACTGTGGTAGTTTTAGTAGTAGGTTTAAGAATTTTCTTACAATAATTACATTTTCCGACACTGGTGAAAAACCAGCAATATTTACATACCCCTCCATCATTCTCAGTTGGAAAATATTTATTGTTCTCTATATTAATACTCTTTGTGGAATCTTGGATGTTATTCAAACACACCTGACATGAGGGTTTTTTAAAGATCCAACATTTCTTACATGATTCAAATAGATTTTCTAACACATTTTCTTGTGTCAGTTCAATGGCCTTAACTTTGTCACTTATGTCTTTAAAAGATTTTTGTAGTTGAGTTTCTTTTTTAATTGTGTCCTCTAGTCTTAAATTAATGTTAATTTTGTTGTTATTATATTTAATTTGATCAATCTTTTTGGTAACAAAATTTTTATTATTATCAATTTCAGTATTAGAAATTGGAGGACAATTTAATGATAATGAATCACCAGTAACTAAAGAAGAGAAACCTAGCTCGGAGACCGGCAGTGGTTGGGATAGAATAAATGTATAAAGTGTTTCAAAATTAGTTTTTTTAGTTGTAAGTATTATAGGATCAGAAAAATTTATGTTAATTATATCTTGGTGATGTATTGATGTAAGATTCTTCGTGCATCTAAAGTCCATCCTCTTTGTGATTGTCATAAGTTTTGCTCTCATTGGAATGACCAACTCTTGATATTTGTATGATTTTCTCTAAAACCATATGCAATATCACTTATATTGGCCATAAGAAATGTTTTCAATTTCCATTTAATATACAAATTTTAGTGTTTAAATTTAATCTTATATTCCAGAGAAGCAGAACTAAATTCTAAACATATAATACTTTCAATGTACATCTCCACACATGATTTAATCATACATATATATAATTGCTATACAGTAAATTGTATTTTGTTACATTCTCTAAAATATAGGTGTACATAGATGCACATTGAAAATGTTAATTTAATTACACAAAAAGAATAGGCTTAGATTCCTAAGAGCAATTTCATAAAAAAAATACAAAATTTCATTCACTCACCTCTGGAAATGTGGAAGATACAATATCACATATGGTTTTTTCATTATTCAGTCCTGGATAGCCACCATTCAGCTCTATTGTTTCATTTAAATGAATCATGCAGGTACCTTTTTCCAGGCAAACAGTACACAGTCGATTCATACTCCTATCTATGAGGTGTTCAAATGTTGTTTTGAATTTATGTTTTTCCATATGTTGTAAATGTTGGCTGAGATTGTAACTAGTGAAACCACAGTCATTGCAATTGAAACTGGCACTTTTAGACTCAGGAGTGAAATCGTCTCGTAAGTGTCTATCTTTGATATGTCTCTTGTATTGGCGCTGTTTGACAAATGATTGGCCACATAATTTGCAACTGTACCACATGCTCTTCGGGTGTAAATTCTCATGATTTAGCAAAGATTCCATGTTGGGTAGTATTTGCCAACATTTTGGACATTCCAATTCATTGATCTCCCTCTCATTTAGAGTGCTGGTAGAACCTACATTTATGATGTTGATAATTGGTTCAGCATAATCAACAACCTTATTATGTTCAGTATATAATACATTTGGGTTTGGGTTCGCTTTTTGCCTGCCTCGTTTTTTTCCCCTCTCTATGGGATCTAACTTTTCAAATTTATCATAGATATCTTCGAAACAATTCCGCAATGCACGCTCAGATCTCTCACATTGCTGAGAAAATAAATAAGAACTGATAGCATTTTCAACACATCTGGAGCATATTTTGCTAGGGAAGTTTGGATCATCTGCAGTCTGAAATTGACAACAAAAAATTATCTTAACATTTAATAGTAACACTTATATTAGATGTATAAAAATCATAGATTATATGTATTGATAATTGGGTATTATTTGATTACTTCAATATGTGATAGCAAACATAACTGCTAAGTGAGAAAACCAGTGTGAGCACTATAGGGTTTGATTATCCTGAAATTACTATTGATAACTCAGTTTTGTGTACTGTGTATGGTAATAGTCAATTATTTCATAGTAGGATTTATAACATAAGTTATGAAATGTGGTTATGTACTAAAATTTTCTAAATACTTTTTCAGAAAATACAAATGTAATATTACATACATATCTTCACGCCGAGTCCCTTACGGGGTAGGCAGAGAGCACGGAGTGCCAAATATCTCTATCATCTTTATGTGATATTATGTCCATAATATATAATTTCAGTACACACAATTAGATATGTACTGGTTTAATTCATATATCTTTATTTGGGATCACTGAACTATTTTTGTATCAGATTGGCAAATGTTGCCAGACCAAACCCATGTATCATAGGACAGTTTCCGAGAGAGGTGTGTATACAATATTGTAGTGATATGTTGAATTAATTATTAGCTTTCACAAAAAATCATTTTTAATTTTTTTATGATCTATATATAAAAATGTGTGATAAACATTAGGTCATCACTGTTTCTACTGAAGTATGTGTTTTTACTAAAAATACAGATAGCGATATCAGTGTGAAAGCAATATTGCAACGGTAGTCAATAGTTTCTAATGCTTTTAGTAGATATTTGCGAAAATTTAGAGACCAAAATAAAGGACTCTTGATCGAAAAATTATTAAATAAAAAACATCTCACCTGAAAAGGATGGACGCAGGCGATCATATCTCTCAAAGTAACCTTAAAAATAGCGCCTTTACGCGCCACCTCGAATATTTCATCCAGTTCAGATAATTGGGACGTTACATTTAGGCAATAGCGACAAACTCTGTATCTCAGAGACCCTTCTAGTAAAAACTTAATTGCATTCTTCGTCGTTAACGGCTCGAAGTCCTCATTTTTATCATGTTCCAATTTAGTACGATTTTCGTGTTTATTATGCGCATTTCTGAAAGATTTTACCGCCTTTACACTAAACAAGTGTTCATCCATTTTTATGTAATTAAAACACAAGCCATAGGTGAATATATGTAGAGAGACAATCAATAATAAAAATTATCACCGGTACAAAGCAAATTGAATTATATAAACACTACACAAAACAATAAGTGCAGAAAAATATAAGCTGTATTTCACACGTCAAAGCCTATCCAAGCAATACGATGGCGGACGGAAGTTGACTTTGACATCTTCTAATGATGCGACCATAGATTGCTTATAATCAAATGAACAGAAATACTTTAAAACGGTTTTAATTATATGAGTAAGTCTATTTTAGTTAACTATACCTTATTACTCTTTTGTAGACATGTTAAATAAAAACACTAATTTATGTATAAACCGTCATTAGAAAAGTTTGAGAATCTGAAATTTTAATTAAACGGAAGTAAAATTTTTCATGAAACCCTAATTCAATTAAGGTGTAACAAATTAACGATAAAACCTGCATATTAATATAAATCTATATCTTCAATATATTCTATCAATATATTCAACTATCACTGGTTGAAAACGACTTAAATAAGTACGTATATTGATCTTGACGGCTATACGAATGATAAAATCTGTTTGTGAAATGTCAAGTGTTTACTATAATAATAATTTACTAAATTTGCTTTGCCAGTGTTGAAATATTGAAATAGAGAAATAGAATAAATAAAAATAGTTCTTTGGATTTATAAATAAAATTGTAACTCGCTGGCGACAGCTCTAATATTAAGTAGAAATGGATTTACCTAAGGCTTTTATTTGACTTAGAGAGATATAAGGACACTCTTCTCTGTTTCAAGTGTGATAAAAGTAATTTAAATACTTATTTAGTATTAGAAATGAGCCACGAATATTGTAATATAAATAATATAATATCTCTATTTTTTTCGTTACTTCACTAACTAATATGCTTGAAAGTTTATTTACATTTACATGCTTAAAAGATTATTTACATTTATAATAAATACATCTTTAAATATTGCCTAGTTATTTTGTTTTTATTATTTTTGGTAGGAATGGATAGTAATTAATGGTGTTTTTTTTATCGTTTTACAATGTTTGTAAATTGAAGTTAATATTTAGGAAGTGTTAATAATTCTGCTTTTTCACCATTTTTCGGGATTTTGTAGGCAATTTAGCAACAACTAGGTTATCTGGATTTAATATTTAATGTGTACATCATCACACAAAAGGAAAATTAAAATACTATTATTGATTAATATTCTGAATCATAATCGAGACCGCCTTGTTGGTAATGTGTGTTGCAAGTGTGATTGCCAGTTGGGAGGTCCCTGTTTCAATTCCTGGGTCAGAGACTTAAAAAATTTTCTAATTTAGATTTTTAGTAACAGTTTGGAGACTAGATATATGCCCAGTGTATAGCAATAGTCTGACCACCTA